>OZ022418.1:6845613-7099952 GCA_963989365.1 Rhimphoctona megacephalus | reverse complement strand
ATCGATGAATTTAGTGAAAGTAATGAACCAATTTGAAAACGTTTCATGAAGCATCGCAATATATTTATATATTATTTTTGATCACAGATTTTTGTACACTTATCCATGGAGAGTCAAAATAGCACGACTCGTACATGAGATGTTCGTGGACAACTCCTGACAATTGCTTCAGTTGTATGTTTTATTTGCGAGAAATCATTGAAAGAACAAGAAACCTCAACAGTGAAGCGAAAAGGCATCGAATCATTGATTTCTGCTAGCAAAGAAAGGAAAGACAGAAAACACAACCAGTATGTATTGAAGGGCAAAGAATCTATAATTGTTCACTCCAAATGTTATAAATCGTACACACACGCAAGTTCTATTAGAGCTTACTTGCATAGAAGTGAAGAACCGACCGCGAGTACCTCTACTAGACGTAGTTCTCAAAAATTCGATTTCGAGAATTTATGTTTATTTTGTGGGAATGATGCGTCAGAATCTTTCGTGATAAAAGAGATGCGAAACCGAAATTTGTCATTGCGACCAGTTAGTGTTCTCAGGACGCAAGAAACGCTAGTAAATATTAGAAATACAGCAGCTGCACGTTCCGATTCTTGGAGCTAAGAAGTTTTAAACCGCGTAGTTGGTATCGAAGATTTGGAAAGTTCAAAGCCCCGTTACCATGCTTCGTGTTATGTGCGGTTTTTTGAGAACTGGTCAAAACTAGATATTTCAAAAAGTATCACACCTCATATTATCGATGTGATCCAACAATACATTGAAGACAATCCGCATGAACTGCAATTTTCTTTGAGAAAAATTATCGATCATGTACAGGGTGGTAGTGTTAATAACCAATGGTTGAAAAAGAAATTATACGGAAAAAACTCGGTGAAGACATCATTATTACATCAAACCGGGTTCGGCGGCAATCATTCAACTCCGCGATACGAGTCACAAAATATTATTAAAACATTTTCATGATTCACAAGACACTACCCAAAGTCGCCTCAAAGTAGTAAAAACAGCTGCTAAGATAATTAAAGACGAAATTCGTTCGATGGAATACGACACAACAAGTTATGGACCACCAGAATCGTTTTTCGAAAATGTCGAAACAGTCATTCCGAAATCGCTAAAGGTTTTTATGGACGATGTCATAACCGCTGATAAAAATGGAGCAGGGGGCTATTTTTCATCAAAGATCATGGCAATAGCACATACAATCATAAGTTGCATTCGTCCACGCAGTTTTCTATCGTGTCTTAAAATTAGCTTAGGCGCTGTATTGAATAGAAAATTTGGATCCAAAACTTTACTGAACATTTTGTCATCGCTTGGATTTTCTTGTTCATACAAAGAAGCACTGTTGTTCGAGGCATCGGTAATATCTCAACCGAATAACGCCACAATCGACCCCGAATCATTTTCGCAATTCGCTTTCAATAACGCTGATCATAACATAAATACCATTGATGGTCTGAATACGTTTCACGCAATGGGTGGCATCGAGTGCGTTACTCCAAAATCTGCCGTTTCATGTGCCGGGAAAATTCCTAAATTAATGTCGATTCCGTCAGAAAATACTATCGCATCAATAAGTAAGCTTCGACTCAAACCTTTTCATGGGTTCAAAAAATCAGGTTTGGGGAACGTGTCCGTTGAAAATTTGAATGAAAGGAACCCGAATGTTCGTTACGATTTTGATATACCATTGACTGACTTGATGTGGATTTTCAATCACAAAATGGGATATCTTGAAAAAGAGGGTTGGAACGGATTTATGGAGAGAGTAACGAGCAATGAATCATACGCACAATCACGTGTTGTGTACCTACCTTTTTTGAATCATCCGCCAAGCGATTACGACACGATTTATACAGTTCTTTGTCTTGCAATGGTCAGAATTGCAAATAAAAAACAAAAAACTGCGTTCGTCACGTTTGACCAACCACTATATTGCAAAGCTAAAGAAATCGTACATTCCTCTGATAATCCGGAGTTCAAAAATCTTGTAATTAGATTAGGAGGTTTTCATCTCGCTATGTCTTTCCTTGGATCCATTGGCACCATAATGGATGGAAGTGGACTTAAAGAACTTATTTCTCAGATTTACGCACCGGCGTCTGTCGATAAAATGTTCGGAGGTCACGCGTACAGTAGAGCGGTTAGAGCCCACACATTAGTGCACTGCACATTCGTCCAAAAGATTCTTTCTTTGATAAATTTCACCGATGACGAAACTTCCAAAATTCAAACACTTTTGCAGAATCCCGAAACTGTTCTTCAAAATGTACAGGGAAATGTGGCGTTCGATAACATTAAATCTAAATTTATTGAAACTGTGAAAAGACTTTTTGAACAGAGCGAAACTGCGATACTCTGAATCCAGTACCTACACATGGTTTCATTATTAAAAATGTTCATTGAAGCTGAAAAAAGTGGAAACTAGCAACTGCACCTTCAAACGGTGCAAAAAATGTTGCCCTTTTTCATTCGAGTGGTCATTTTTTGTATGCAAAGTCCGCTCACTTATACCTGCAAGACATGTGCAATTTAAAAGAAAAATGGATAAGGACGAATTTGCAGAATTCGCAAATGGGGGGTTCACGATCAGACGGACTGACAAATTTGGAGTGGCATTTGGTCCGATATGACCATAGAGCAAGCACTGATGCGATCCATGAAAAATATCGGCGGCCCGACACGGGGCAGAGGAATGTCTGACAGCGTTCTTACTAAATGGGTTCTAACAATACCAGCGTTAGTTGAATTAACCGATTCCCTTACATATTTTTGTAATATTTATTTAGTAACAACCGAATAACATATTGATTCACGAGCGACGCGAATAGCGAGAAACATTGCCGATATTGAAAAACTAAAATCGTGGTTCGAAGATCATAACCCATTTCCCGACTCAGACGGCATTATTTCTTTATGTACTGGGTTGAAAGGGGCCAAAAGCGATAACATAAATTGTCACGAAGCTCTGAACGTAGGGATACGGTGCTTGACTGAAATATGGAAGGAAAATGATAATGGCACTCCGAAAACATTTAATGACGTAAAGTATAAAAGAAAAAATAAAGTAACATCACTTAAAACGTTGACTTCAACGATTAAATTCTCAGATAGAAGCATTACAATTGATCCATCGCTATTATTCCAATGAATTAGCATTTTAAAAAAATCAGATGAAGAATTGAAACAATATTTCAATTTTGAACTAGCACCGTATCCATTATCGCACTTTGACGAGAAGGGAATGAGAAAAACTCCGAAAGCGAAGCTCTACGATTTTTTCAATCCTGTCGAGTGGCCAGTCAAAGGAAATGACATGTATGTTGTTAACGATGGATCTTTATTACACAAGGTTGTGTGGCGTCAAAACAACAAGACATCATAAAAAACTACGTCAATTATCTGAAAAATCATTATTCAGCTAATTGCATAGTCGTTTTTGATGGCTATTCCGACAATGGCGAAGAAAAGTACACCAAAAGTGCTGAGCAGCATCGAACGAGTCGTCTCAATTGTGCCCCAGAAGTTGTTTGCGACATAAATCTGGTGTCAAAATTGCCACAAGACAAATTTTTATCGAATGAAAAAAATAAGCGAAATTTTATTAAAATGCGATCTCCGAAATTGCGAGATGAGGGCTTTCGTGTGGAACAAGCAGTTGAGGATGCTGACTGCTTAATAATAAAGACAACAATCTCCGTTAGTGATAGTTACGAGTCGGTGTATGTTGTAGGCGAAGACGTTGATTTACTCGTAATATTATCTCAAGTTGCGCAGGCCAAGAAAAATATTTATTTACTCAAACCTAGCCGGCAAAGTGTCGAAGAAAAATTGTATTCCACGAGTAGCTTTCAATATCCTGAGATTCAACATCTCATCGGATTTATTCACGCTTTCACCGGCTGCGATACAACGTCTTCGCTGTACAAGCAGGGGAAATCAAAATTAATTAAACTTTTGAAGAGTGACCGTAACAGTCTCCTGAAAGAAGCTGAACTTTTCAATAATCCGATATCTGTTAGAAGTTCGATCCAAGCAGCTGGACAGAGCATAATAATGGCCATGTATGGTGTGCGTAATACAGATATAACAGGGTATGACGAATTCCGATATTTGTGTTTTACGAAATCGAGCCTTAAGAGCACGTTTAATTTAAGTTCTCTTCCTCCAACTGCTGAGGCTTGTAATGAACATTCGCTTCGCACGTTTCTACAAGTTTGTCGATGGCAAGGCGAATGTTCGAAGAACCCCATGCAGTGGGAGTGGAAAAAAAGTAGAAATATGTTAGAGCCGATAACATGTAGGAAAGATCCCATTCCGCCCAACTTATTAGAAATTATTTCACGCTCGTGCGATAAGAGTGGCTGCACATTCTATTGCACGTGTCAGAAATTGGTATTGAAATGTACGGTTCTGTGCAAAAAATGTAACGGCATAAGTTGTGTGAACACTGCCGAACCCGAAGTAATTTTAAACGATGATGAAGACAAGGAAGAAAATTTTAATTTCGAAGACGCAATCGATGACGAAATTGGAGTTGACTTTTCCATGATAACGGTGGCAAAAAATGTACATAGTGACGACGAGTATGAGCCTGACAAAAAAAAATGTAGATTTTGTAGTGAATTGTTCTTTCCGAATTTTTTTCATTCACATTAATAAACTTATTGTAATGAATGAAACAGTATCGGCTAGAAGATTTATTCGAGATACCTTTTCCCATTCACCGTAAAATAATTATAAAGCATGGTTATATGTAAAATTAAAAAAAACGATGATCCCAGGTCTGCTATGGGGCGAACCCGATTTTAAAGGGTACCATCGTGTTCGCGAGAAAAAATCAGGTAAACTTAAAAAAAAATTTTGCTCTACGACCATTTTGAAGGAAGTTATCGAATTTGTTATCTAAGCCGCTCGCGCGGGGTTGCGGAGCGAGAGGAGGTACCCCTACCGAGCTGCCCGGCCGGGCGGCTGACGCCGCGCGCTCGGTCGCGCGCCATCGACTGGAATACGTTGATTACTGTAGTGACACAGTTCTTCCTTCTAAAGATCGGTATTTTATTGAATCCCGTAGCTGTAAGCCTAAGGAAGGCTATCGAATTTGATTTTTGCAAAAATCTCAATTACAACAAAAGAAAATTGAAAAAAATGTTAAAATATTCATATCTCGGTGTGTAATTAAGTTATTCGGACTTTTTTTTTAAATTGTTCGTTTTTCAAAAATGCATCGAATGGTGAAAAAAATGTTCAACTATTTTCGTAACTTTGGCCAGAATTGCTATTTGTTTATAAGTAAAAAACGAAAATCGTCAAAAAACCGTATTTATTATCAATGAAAACGATTTCTTTTTTCCGTATACTTTGTGCATGATGACGCGAAGCTCCTCAATTTTTTTCCACACTGTGGGCCTTCATCGACAAATTCTATCGAAGGTCAAAGTTTTTTCGAAGATCGCGAATTGTTGCAAAACTATAACTCGTAAATCGATAAATCTTGGACCATTCTCTTGGGGTTTCCCTTCCCTACATCATATATGGACTTCAAACCGATATCGTAACAAACAATTGATTGCGGTTGCAAATAAAAAATTGTGAATTTGTTGGTTCATTTGCAATTAACCGCTTAAATAACAATGCTAGCGTATTTTTTTATAGGACCTTTTTCATAGAGGATATTATGGTGAACAAATTTTGTTTGAAACTTTTTTCGATAGGACGCGTTCCAAAAGTTTTAACTACAAAAACCCGATTTTTTTTTCAATCATTGTTTATTGCTAAAATGCAGGATGGATTTTTATGAAAACTCAGGGCTATATTCCCATGGGTCCAAACAATCTACAAAAATATTGGCTAACCTCTACACATCTTGAATAAAACTTTTCCTGAGGTGACTGGACTCATAGTGCTTGTGTCATTTTCAGGCCCAGTAATCGTGTTACTTTCATTTTTTGCAAAACTTTGATTACTCGGGACAGAAAAACGGTTCGCCCGATCAACTTACAAATTTACAGTGTTATTGTGGATATATCAAGCTGTAAAAGTTATGCTCCACATGAGTGTTTCCATTGATATTTATAAATTAGCAGTAGATTTTCTGAACAGCTGTAATAAGCCATTTTTTCACCTTTTTTTCAAATGAATATCAAGAGTGGAACAATAGAAATTTCCTCAAAAATAGGGTGAGCTTTTTATAGTGCGTTCATTCACGTTTTCAAAACCGTCCTCGGAATTACTGTGCGATGATTTTTCGCTGAGATATCGATTATTGAATACGAAATTGTATTTTTTTATTCAACCATCGATATCTCCGAAAAAAAATCGTACGGAGACTCTTATGAAACGAAATTGAAGGTAAATGAACTAGCTGTCCGACGCTTGTATTGATTTGAGTTGAAAACATTTTTCCAAGTCTGTGCAGAATCGTAAAGAAAAAAAAAATTGCAAATTTTTTCCCTCGAGGTATTTCATGAAATTCCTTAGTAACCGTAATCTGTGAGTAAAAAATGGTTCGAGATCTTTAAAGTCAAAGAATAGGGCTTTAAAATGCTTTTTTATTTATCGTGATATGACTATTTTTCACTGAGATATAGTCTCACCAAAATTGGGGATAAATTGACGGAAATTTCTTGTTCCTTTAATTGTTTCCAGTAGTGTATATTCAATGAAATAATAAAAATTAAAATTTCTGTACAATTTCCAACCAGTCAATCACATTGTTGGTTTTTTATACCAATAATTAGTTTGTCACGAACCTGAAGTTGGAGGCAAATAATTTAAAACTTCCGATGTGTTGTTCAAACCACAGCCAGATTCATAACTAGTGCCTTCTTTTCGACTAGTAGCAGAGTCTCTTTTCTTCCGCAATGTCTCTTTTCCCCAACGTCTTTTGTGAAAGTCCAAAGTTTTAGTTACTTTCCGTCTTTTTTCTTTCGATATGTCCTTGTGTTCTCTGAAAGTCTTGGTATTTTTGCCAAGTGAAAGACTTAATCGTTTGTTAATGTCGACGATATAAATTGTTCCTTCAATAATTTGACAAACAGCCGATTCGATCCTTGAGACAAAACTCTCTGAAGTACCGAAAAATCGATTTTTTGGGTGTTTTGTCGTTGTGACAAAATTGCACGATTCATTCATCTGTGTCCATCCACCTGGTGCCAGTTGATGAGAAATATTAGCAACACGATTGGTGATGATCGTCAGCCTTTGTCGTAGTGCTGGGTCCGATAAAGGTTTGCCATAGGGTAATGACCGGTACAAGTACGAGTGCCTTCAGCTGTGAATCGGCACCAATCACCACAATTTCTACGTTCACCATACGTATGGGAAACGATACTTTGTATTGCTGTAGCAAGAGCCTCAGGTTTGTGCAGATTTTGGCAAAGAGCATTTCGAAAGCAACGATTTAGATATTGTATCGTTTTCAGAGAAATTTTAGAAGCCCACAAATTATTTCTAAACGCTTGTTTGGCGCCTTCGTTAGCATCGAATTTATTTTGTACTAGAGTTATTTCCTTAAATTATTTTTTTTGTAATTTTACGTACAGTATGGGCCCCCTGGTTATATGCCACCGTTCCGTACCTTGACTGGGAACGTGTAGCACGTTGCCTAAATGCCAAGGGCCCCTTATTAAGGTTCCCTTAACCATGACACCCAGTACTCCGTTTATTTAGGTTGCCTAAAATTAATTATCGTGTCGTCATGCTGCCTAAATGTCAAAGACGCATTTTTAAGGTTTCGCTAATTACAACGCCCAGTATTTCGGTTATTTAGTTTGCCTAAACATAATTATCATGTCGTCATGCTGCTTAAACGCCAATGACGCATTTTTAAGGTTTCGCTAATTACAACATCCGGTATTTCGGTTATTTGAGTTGCCTAAAATTAATTATCGTGTCGTCATGCTGCCTAAACGCCAATGACGCATTTTTAATGTTTCGTTAAATACCACATCCATTATTTCGGTTATTTAGTTTGCCTAAACTGAATTATCATGTCGTGATGCTGCCTAAACGCCAATGACGCAGTATCAACGTTTTCTTTATTACCACCGTAAGTTATTCCGTTTATTTAGGTTACTTTAAGTTCGTTTCCATCCCGTCATGTTGCCTAAACGCCAATGACGCTTTATTAACGTTTCCTTAATTCCGATAGTTAATTATTTCATTTATTTCGGTTGCCCAAAGTTGAATATCATATCATCATGCTACATAAACGCCACTGACGCATTATTAACGTTTCTTTAATTCTAACATTTAGTTACTTCATTTCTTTCGGTTGCCCAAAGTTGAATATCATATCGTCATGCTGCCTAAACGCCACTGACGCATTATTAACGTTTCCCTAATTGTAACGACTAGTTTGGCCGATATTTAAGTTACCTAAAATTCGAAGATGGCATTGGCATGTGGCCTAAACGCCGGTGATACCGTAACAATGCTGGCAAAAGTTAAGGGCCAAGGGCTTCGTTTATTTAAGCTGTCCGAATGCGAATATTGCGTAGGCCTGTGGCCTAAACGCCGACGGCAGGTAGTTAATGTCGCGTAGGTCAAAAAGCCCAAATAGATCACGGGTTTAGTTTGGCTAATTTCGATTATTATTTGTGCGGCTTACGGTTGAATTTTGTATCGACGAGTGTCTGTACCACATAAGGAACATTTTGTTAAATAAATCTTATTGTTCAAAATTTCAATATTTCGCCTCGCCTATTATTTTCTTTGTTTGTAATGTTGTTCTCTACCCCGGGACCAGCCCCTCTACCATTTGGTATCTCAGTTTGAGCTGAGTAGCCGGACCGTCCTCGGTCACCTGGTTTTGTGTAGTTAGGATAACTGCTGGTGGCGGGGTTGGACGAAATAAAAGTCGGTATTACCGGCGGTACTGTCGTACCTGGAGCCCAGCCCAATCCTGTCATCAGACTACTTGCCCGGTTAGCGGGTCAGGTGAGTCGAGAAGGGACGGATCATCGTACCCTTCGGGGAAAAATCGCGTTACAGTGTATCAAGTCATATGTCACAATGAAAATCCATCAGTTTACCGGCAATGTAGATAGCTCTCCACCAACAACAACGTTGCCAAATCAACAAGCTAAGTAGTCAAATTTTTACTAATAACGATATGTTTTTTATATAATTGTTAATGACAACGGACTAATTTATTAGGTATGTTAATTTTGAAATCTATAAATTTCAAGAGGATAATTGCACCAATCCTTTATGATGAAAAAAAAATTCAGTTGTTCAACGCTCGTGTCGTGTGCATGATCTCATTAAAATATATGTGGTCAAGTACGGAAGGGAAATTGTATTTTACAAAATCTACAAATAATGTTGAATGTTGATAGAAAAAATAATTAAGTTCGGAAGTACAGTTATTCTACCAACCAGAACAAGAATAAAAACTCTGTATGAAAAAAGTCCGATCCAAAAAAAGATTACAAACGAAAAAAAATTAGATTAAAAAAAAAATTTCGGCTGAAGTACTTGACGAGTTCGTAACTATGATCGATATATTATGTAAATTAAGTTAAAAAAAACTCGCCAAGTACTTCAGCCGAAATTTTTTTTACAATCTAATTTTTTTTCGTTTGTAATCTTTTTTTGGGTTGGACTTTTTTTATATAGAGTTTTTATTCTTATTCTGGTTGGTAGAAAAACTATACTTCCGAGCTTAATTCTTTTTTCTATCAACATTCAACATTATTTGTAGATTTTATAAAATACAATAATGCCCTTCCGTACTTGACCACACATATTTTAATAAAGCTCAATTTATTATATAACTTTTTACGAAATGGAACCTTAGCTTTTTGCGAGGGTTAACTCATTTTTATTTTGTGTGATTTGACTTCATTTGATAATTTTTTTGAGAGGGTCACTCTTCTTACTTTTTGATAGGATTTGATTTTTTCAAGGATTTTTGTGAGGAAAGATTTCTGGAGTGTATGTATATTTGTGAAAAAATATGGAAACGGGGGTTAACAAATGTACTTGTCCAGGTTTTTTTCCCCGGGGGACAATTTAGTGAATTAAAATCGAATGTTTCGGGATAATTTGTCTTCTTGGAGGCATACAGGCGAAAGTCGCGCTTGAATAGGTGGGACACATGTCCTTTTGATAATAATCTACATTTCTCTACTTTCCGCCACCCAGTCCGCTGAACGAGGCTACCCCCTCTTATTGCGCGCCGCTGAGTGAGAGAGGCAGCGCGCGAAGCTTCATCCCCTCTCTCTCGCTCGTAGTGCGCTCACTCTCTTTCTTATTCTTGTTATTTATGTTATTTTAGTTAATTTAGTATTTTAGTTTCTGTGATTTTTTTATTAAAAAAACTGTATTTTTTGTGGAATTTTAAGCCTAGTGTGACCGTAGGGAAATTGTTCGTTGTAAATTACTATAATTAAAAAATAGATTTTTTTTTACAATTAATTATTTATCTATAACTCCCTGAAAAATCGAACAAAGCAAATCGTAGGGGGTTAACATTTTTGTTCTGAAATGTACTTTTGATTAAAAATATGTGAAAAATTATTCGAAGTTTACATCACCTAGCTTTTCCTATCCTAATATAAAATAACCTTTTTCATAGCGCTTGTACTAATTAATTTGTTTCTTCAATGTTTGTACAGAAATATAATTCAATTAATGAATTTTGAGCTAAGTACAAACATGAGAAAGCAGCTAGTTCTTTTTTTCGAATTGTTAATTTTATTAAAGATTTTTGTTGTTGATTGGACTAATATTTCTCCACGATTATACTAGTCTTAAAATGCATTAAATGAATAATAGTTTCCTAGAAAAATTTAACAACAAAATTAAAAGGGACTATCGCTGCGGGAAAAAATATTTCTTCCATATAATTTAAAAATTGTTTTATGTAATCTTTAAATAATTGTTGAAATATTTTTCAACGAAAGCACCTGTTACAACGAAAAATTTCACCCCTTTATCCATTCGGTTTGTATGATTTTTCAGAGATTTGTGCATGATTAATAGTAAAAAAAATAGTATAAAAAATATAACGAACGATTTCTCCATCAACAAAGTTTTTAGTCAAAATCAAAGTAGTTTTTGATAAAAATTCAAGAGCAATATCGACGGGGGCTGACATTGTGGAGAAAAACATTTTACGCTTAGAATTTGAAAAATTGTTGTATGTAATATTTCGATGAATTCCTATATATTCTCATATGAAAGTACGTTTTAAAACTAAACTTTTGACTCTTCATCCATTCGGTTTACTGCATTTTTGAGAGAGTTATTGATATTTGAAGAAAAAATCGGACAATTTTTCAAAAATTCGTTTCCGATGAACGTGTTAAGATAACAATTTGAAAAAAATCAAACGAGTTCCTTTCAATGAGCTCTATCAGAGAAAAAAAATCAACAACACAAAAAATGCCAATTTCAAAAGTGACCGATTTAGCGGGAAAAACCCAAATCGCCCTATCAACAATATATACAAAAAATAGAAAACGCCAAATCGACCTACGCAGACCCTTCCATTCTTTCATTTGGCTGAAAAATTTATGTTGTATGACCCATTGAAAGAAGCTGTCTTGATTTTTTCAGATTTTTTTGTATATACACTTGTAAGATATGATTTTTTATTAAAATTCGATGTTTTTTTTTCTTCAAATGACTGTAACTCTCTCAAAAATTAACCAAATGGAACTTTTTTTTAGAAAGGTTGGTTTTTCACCGTACTGTTAGAAAAAAAAGTTTAATATTTGTATTCCATATTTTTTCTCAATTTAAAGCAATTTAAAGCAGAAAACCATTGGTTTTAAAATCTTTACCCTTTTAAAATTGTTTCAAATAATTCACAAACAAACTTAGACTAATTAAATTATTTTTGAGACTAGTTTCATCCTGGGCAGATTTTTCACTACACTTTTTTTCTAATTTAGAAAAAAATCATTTTTTTTGTCAATTTGGATTAAAATTAATTTTGTTTTTGAAATGTAGGTTTTTACCAGACTCTTGAAAAAAATTACGAAATGAAGATTGAAAATCGTCCCCTATATTTTTTTCAATGTTTAAGCAAAAATTCATTAAATTTAAGTAGTTGGATACTTTAGATTTATTTCAACGATTTCTCAAAAAAAACCTTGACCAATTGAATGATTTTTCAGACCAGTCCCATCATAGAGAGATATTTTTTTATATTTCTTCCCTTAGTTTCACAAAAATTTTCATTTTGTTTTAGTCAATTGGTATCAAATAGGACTTTTTTTATATTAGAAATGTTGGTGTGAAATAAAATATCAAAAAAATAGTTCGATTTGGTCCAAATGGACTGAAAAATAAAATAATTTGTTTTTTTTTCACAGTAACAAAAAAATATAAGGAAGAATCTGCCCACAATGAGACTAGCCTCAAAAATCATATAATTAGTTAAAGTTTGTTTGTGAATTGTTTGAAAAAAATTTAAAAGGGTAAAGATCTTAAAACTAACGTTTTTCTGCTTTAAATTGCTTTAAATTGAGAAAAAATATGGAATACCAATATTAATCTTTCTTTCGTATTTTTTTTTCTAACTGTACGGTGAAAAACCAACCTGTCTAAAAAAAAACGATTTGGTCGATTTTTCAGTCACAGTCATTTGAAGAAAAAAATATTGAATTTTGACGAAAAATCATATCTCACTAGTGGATGGACGAAAAAATCTGAAAAACGTCAATGGAGCTTCTTTCAATGGGTCATACAACACAAAGTGTTCAACTAAATCAACGAATGGAAGGGTCTGACATAGGTCGATTTGGCGTGGAATGCCCCATATATATTTAAATATAAAAAAGAAAATAAATATATATTGCGCGTGCCTGAGTAAGAGACAGCGCTCAAAGTCGCGCGCGTTCTATCTCTTTCTGTTCCGTTTTTATATATAATTATATAATAAATGAAAATATCGCCAGTAGCGTGTGTCGCGCGCTCTATCTCTCTGTCATTCTTTACTTTTTTTAAGAACCTAAACAATAATGAGAAGGTGAGATCGTTATGCACATTATTGTAAACATTCAAAATACTTCCAAAAAGTAAAAAAAAACAACGTCAAGTATTAAAAAACCGTGACCGTAGTTATAAAATAACCTTCCTACGATCTTGTTATTACTTGTACAAAAATTATATTTTGATTCACGACTTCATTCACTTTCGTCATATGCAGAAAGCTACTTCACTTTAAAAAATCCGGATTAAGCTATTTTTATCCGATTAAAAAAAAAAATGTTGAAAACTTTTATTTCTTTTTTGTTATATGTGAAAAGTTACTTTATCTGAAAAAAAAACCTAGTGATAAATGATTGTCCATGATTAGAGAAAAATCCTCTATTATTGAAACGTTGCTAAATAGCATGTTTTTCAAAAAGGACTGAAATCCATAGAAAAATACTTTGAAAAAGTAAAAAAAGAACGCCAAGTATTAAAAAATCGCGATCATAGTTATAAAATTACTACTCTTCATTCTTGTTATTGTATTCAAATAAAAACTATATTTTGATTTACAACATTCATTTCTTTTCTGTTGTATGCAAAAAGTTACTTTTCTGCTAAAAAAAGCTACTCAATAATATTTGTGCCTAATTAAAAAAAAAATGATATCATTTGAACATAACCAAGAACAGTGAATGGATTCAGAAGCTCCTCAAGAAATTATGTATACCCTGAACGGTGCCTACTAAAGGGTTGTGTCGCCTCAAGAGCTTTCGAAGAAAATCCTACTAATATCAAGAAATTACTATTATGATATTATCCTAGGTAAGGACGATGAAAGTACAACACAACTCCACAGGAAATTATACAAACAGAAATGACATAAAAAAGCACACGTACGCGTATAAGTGCACAGGTTACATACCGCACATAATCACTGCAAAGACTACACAAAAACTTGGCGTGCATGGTTTTCAAAAATAAGCTCCGCAAATAAACTTTTCTTCCGTATGTACCCGTACAAAAATTAAATACCCACTTATTTAATTTATTCATGTTATCCTTCCATCGCATCCCTTGTCTGTTCACCCATCCATTCGTTCGTTTGTCCGTCCAACCTATCCTTTCACTTACCCCATCCATTCGTCCGTCTGTGCATTCATTTATCCGTCCCAACCCTCCATCCTCTCTAACCATTGTTTTGCATGCCCGTTAATCCTAGTAATTAATTCATGCATCCGACCACTGTATGGCATCCATTCTATTCGACTATGGATTTATTCTATCCATCCCATCCATCTATCCATTCATACTATCATTCATCTCAGTTATGTATCCAATCCATCTCTCTCTTAATGCCATCCATTGATTCATTCATTCAATTTGACTATGAATTTATGCCATCCATCCCATCCATCTATCCATGTCTGTCATCATCCATCTCGTTTACTCATCCAACTCGTCTCGTTATCCACCCTTTCCATCCGATTCATCCATCTGATCTATTGATCTCATTTAATCATCCCGTTCATGTCATCTTTAACACAGCTTTCCTATTTGATTCATGAATGAATCCCGAGGCTTTTTCTTTCATCGTTGATAAAAGAACGAGTTGATCATTGATCTGGATAGTAGATCCGTTCAACCTTGTCTTCCCGAGCTTATTTTTGAAAACCATGCACGCCAAGTTTTTGTGTATTTTTTGCAGTGAATATGTGCGGTACGTACCTGTGCACTTGTACGCGTACGTGCCCTTTTTATGTCATTTCTGTTTGTATAATTTGCTGTGGAGTTATGTTGTACGTTCATCGTCCTCAGCTGGCATAATATCATAATCGTAATTTCTTGATATTAGTAGGATTTTCTTCGGAAGCTCTTGAGGCGACACAACCCTTTAGCAGGCACCGTTTAGGGTGTACATGATTTTTTGAGGAACTTCTGAATCCATTCACTATTCTTGGCTATGTTAAAATGATATTAGTTTTTTTTTTATATTAGACACAAATATTATTGAGTAGCTTTTTTTCGCAGAAAAGTAACTTTTTGCGTACAACATAAAATAAATGAATGTTGTGAATCAAAATATAGTTTTCATTTGAACGTGATAACAAGAATGTAGAGCAGTAATTTTATAACTAAGGTCGCGATTTTTTAATACTTGGCGTTTTTTTTTTTATTTTTTCAAAGTATTTTTCTATGGATCCTATTATACGATCCTGTAATATTAAATAATAAGCCGAGGTTTAAGGTGGAAGCGATTCGTCGACTCAAATTCTAGTCGAATGCCAATCGGTCCAGATTTCAACGACTCGTTCTGCTTTGAACAATCAATGACAATGAGTGGCGCGTACTTCAAACGGTCACCTTTACTGATCAATGGTTCAGGCTACTTCCCATAGTACGATGCCTGGAAATTAGCATACATATCATAGAGTAGAGCATACTGATTATGGTCCATGTCAAGATTTAAATTCCCATAGGGATAACTCTGTGAGTTGAGAAAGAGTTTGATGTCTCTGATGTCACAGTGATTAAAGCGACTCGCATTCTTAGTAGGACTATTTTTTCGCGCAGTCTGGAATCCCACAACAATGTATCGAGGCTTTTCGAGTTGAGTAGAGATTTTCACAACCCAAACGTGTTTTGTGGCTGTACGTAGTAATGGGTACTCGTACAATTCTCACGCACGAAAACTTATAGGAATGGATGAATCTTTGGCGACATAGTTTAAGAGTAGATTTTTTCGTTGATCAGCAACCCTGATGTATGGTATCATCCATTCGATCTTCGAAAGAGTAATTTTGAATTGCTCCGCTGCAGCAGCATCCCCAATAGTTTGAATAATGGCATTCGTATCAGTATTTGCCCGTGTCAAAATCAACTCATGTCTGGCATTGACGACAATTCTGCGATAGTCCTCCGCAAATCCAGTAGCATACTCAGAGGTATGGAGATGTCAAAGTAATCAGTATCATCGGTTATCGATGCTTCTTCATCGCTCATCCAGGCAGCATTTTCCATCACAGACGTCTGACTAGGATTCTGAGAGATGTAGTTTTTCATGAGAGTTGTGAGACCAACATTTTTACTTCGATCGATCTCCACAGGATTTAGCTCGTAGCGAATTTCCTCAAATAAGTGACAGATAGCATTCTTCACCAATTTTGTTGCAGTGATGGCAGATTATACATCAGCTTTTGTCCATCTATGGTATACATGCAATGAGCTCTTGCTTGGTAGCAAGCACAAATCCTGATGCTGAACGGCGATACGAATCTAATCGTTATTGTTGAAGGTTGCCGATGCGAATGGTTGATGCTCATGGGTCTCATAATGCGCGATGGGCTCGTCAAAGATGATTGGCTTTTGTATTCTTAGGATCTCCTCCATAATAAAAAGTAAAAGATTGTGGTGCAACAAACACGTATTTTTACTTTCCTCGAGGTTTCAGATCCAGACCCTTCAGAAACTGAATGTTTTGACGTATTAGCTCCTTGAGAGATGCTCGATGACTGTTTCGCTCTGGGTATGCCTGTTCAATTTTATAACTTCCACCACATTTTGGTTCAAAAATAATGCCTATTTTTATGATTTTACGTGCAGTCTCATCGTTATAACCTCACCTCGAAAGTTCACCAATTCACTGTCCTGATCTACGAGTTTTAGCTATAGATTATGTATGGATTGTACAGTGATAGAAAGGTAAGTAATGTGCGATAGCACTTCAACGATCTTATATCCTGGTGGGGAAAAATTCGTGGATAGTATGCACTCGTTGATCGTTGATATACGCTCCTGCGGTTATATTACACTCGACTCGTAGTGAATTGATTTTGAGAATGGTGACTGGTAAGTCAGATTTATGAGTAATATTGGCTTGAAGGATGCGTGATGTGAAACCCAACAATCGTCCAATAGAATCGCTTGGTTCAAAATCGATATTACGATTGCACTTGATTTCACTGCACAGAGTATTATTATTAGGCTTTAAATTGACGATGATGTTACGATCGGAGAGCGCTTTTTGCAGATAATTTTCAAGCTCTTCAATTACGTAACTTCCAGTTGGTATAGTGATGATCCCCTTGTCTACGTAGAGCTTTTTATTTCCCACGTCTATATTAGGAATAGAGTTGAAAGTCAGCAGCTCCACGAGACCCAAAGTATATTTTTTTAACGGTGACAATTCAATTGGAGGAAAATAGTAAGCCTCGAGTATCGACGATGTGCCCAATAGTGTTAGCATAAAAGAATCACCCATCGCGTCTGCTGTTTAACCCATTAACGCCGAGGTGATCAGAATTTTTACTAACTTTTCAACGTGTTTATTTATTATGTTATCGGACCAAAAAAATAATACAATACCTCTATTCCTACGCGGAATTCGATGCTCTTTCAGAATCAGAGCTCAAAATTTCGATTAGACACCGAGAAAAAAAAATATGGCCGATTTAAACGTGAAAAACGTGAAAATTTTCGAAAAAAATTTTTTTTCGCATTTTTTTTCACAATGATACCGCAAAGCTATCAACTTTTTACAATGATCAGAGGTGATCATGGCACTCGAACATTAAGAGGATTTTTTTTCAGAAAAATTCATCGACGCGTTTTTTCAAAATGGCGGCGAGAATGAAAAAATTTTATAAAAATCTTAATCTATCGGTTTCTTCAAAACTATAAACTTGAGAAAAAAATTTCTAAGAACAAAAATGGCTTAAAATTAGTCGAAGAATACTCTTAAATTTTTTCAGAATTTTTGAAAACAATTTTTAATTTTCGAAAATTTCAAAAAATCGAATTTTTCAAAAATACCTGAAAAATTTTTGGAAAAATTTCCTTCAAGTGTTCCTTGACTACTTCTTTTCTGATTCTGTGCATATACATTGTTTTTTTCTACTCTTAGCATTACCCAGAGACAACGGCGTGGACGTGGTAGAACTTTGTCTCCTTTGGGGTGCTTTTTTTCGTGAGTCCCCTTGCCTCTCACGTTTCGGGGTGCTTTTTTTTCGTGAGTCCCCTTGCCTCTCACGTTTCGGGGTGCTTTTTTTCGTAAGTCCCCTTGCCTCTCACGTTTCGGGGTGCTTTTTTTCGTGAGTCCCCCTGCCTCTCACGTTTCGGGGTGCTTTTTTTCGTGAGTCCCCTTGCCTCTCACGTTTCGGGGTGCTTTTTTTTCGTGAGTCCCCTTTGCATCTCACGTTTCGGGGTGCTTTTTTTCGTGAGTCCCCTTGCCTCTCACATTTCGGGGTGCTTTTTTTTCGTGAGTCCCCTTGCCTCTCACGTTTCGGGGTGCTTTTTTCGTGAGTCCCCTTGCCTCTCACGTTTCGGGGTGCTTTTTTTCGTGAGTCCGCTTGCCTCTCACGTTTCGGGGTGCTTTTTTTCGTGAGTCCCCTTGCCTCTCACGTTTCGGGGTGCTTTTTTTTCGTGAGTCCCCTTGCCTCTCACGTTTCGGGGTGCTTCTTTTCGTGAGTCTTCTTGTCTTTCATTTTAACATTTCTTTTATCAGTGCTTTTTTGCCCAACAATTATTGCATACATATAGATTGCATTTTTCACAATAGATGCTTGTTCTTATTGGACATTTTTCATTTGAACAATTTTTCAATTTGTCCCTATTAGATCGTGTATGAAGTGTTTTACTTGTTTGACCTTTTTGAATATAATATTTAGCAATTGAAGTAGTTAACTCTTTTATTCCACTTTTTTTCTTTCCATCACGTGTAGCATTGTAAATTACGTGGGCATTTGTAATGGATGCCTGTATAAATCGTATAAAAACGACCCATGTCCATTTTTTGGAACGTATACTTGGAAGTACATTATTGCAGTGTCCATCATGCACGTCAACACCACCCATAAATTTGTTGTACAAATGAAAAGCTTGCGGAAAAGGTATATCAGTTTTGGATCGAGCCTCTGAACTATATCTTCTCGAAGTTGATAGTGGACTTACACCTGCAGCAGTTGAAGCTATTGAAACGGGCTTCGAATCCATAATAGTGATGAAATTTATGCCACTATTTCGATCATGTTTTACAATATAAGTACCTCGTGGAGCTTTCTTTTCAAGTATATTCTTTTCTTTGACTCGATTGTCTCTGATAGTGCCAGTGCATTTCAAACGTAATTTTTGCAAGTGTAAAATTAAATCCATATTTGTAAAAAAATTATCAAAGTACAAATGAAATGCAGGGATTTTATTATAATTTATTAGCCGAAAAAAAGGTTCTAATAAATGCAATACTACACGAGTACCTAAAGCACATTTTACTAATTTGTTTCCGGTTTGGGAATTTTTACCGCAATATAGATCTAAATTTAGTAGATAGCCGTCTGAAGTGCATAAACCCCAAAATTTCAAACCAAACCTTATTGGTTTCCCTCGAATAAATTGTTTCAAAACAGTTTTTGCATAAGACTTGGCCATCATTTCATCAATAGATATAGAAGTTTTCCATATTCCGAACTTTAGGAGGTTGTTTTGGAAAAGTTTCAACATCGAACGAACCCGCCACCCTCTATCGTTTGGATCCTTGTCTTCAGCTTTTGAATATTTTATTTTAAACTTGATTTCTTCAAACTTATCGCGAGTCATTGCAGAAGAAACAATTTCACTAGATAAGAATGGATCAGATGACCAATAATCTCTCTGAGACTTTCTTTTATTGAATGAACTGAAAATAACTATACCTATAAAAGTGTCAAGATCTTGTAATTTCAGATCATAATTATTCTCTTTAGACGCATCAATTATATATTGTTTCATTTCGGCGGAAAAAAAGGTTTCAAACAATTGGAAAGGCTCGCACGCCTGTATATTCTTTTTTGTAGCTTCAGATAATAATATTGTTTCTTCACAAGTATTTGGATATGATTTCTCGCCATCGATCCAAATGAATTCGTGATTTTTTTCAAGTTTATCTAAGTTTTCAGTATATGTAGCACAAGCTTTTTTATAAGTAATATTTGGTATTGTGAATTCATGTTCAGAATCTGAATCAGATATCGAATCACAATCGGAATCAGAATCATCGGAGCCTGAATTGTCTGCATTCGGAATCAAAATGTTTTCGTCGGAATCACTATCCGAATAATCTGATTCATACTCTGCATGCAATGAAGCAGAAGATTTTGAACGTTTTCGTGACATAACAAATGTATTGAAAAAGTGAAAACTAATATTTTTTTTATATGCTTTACCTATAATTCATGTAAAATTGTATACAACATATGTGTCTATGCACAAGTGAAAGGATATACGAGTTTGTTCGTGAATTTTGTAGTGGTAGATAGAAACAAAATTTTATGTACCATTCAAGAAAATTTTTTTTCTCTATACCTATAGACTTTACGAAAGAATTTTTAACAACAAAAAAGTCTTAAAATTAGTCAAGGAACACTCTCAAATTTTTCCAAAAATTTTTCAGGTATTTTTGAAAAATTGGATTTTTTGAAATTTTCGAAAATTAAAAATTGTTTTCAAAAATTCTGAAAAAATTTAACGGGACAGACCTAGTTAGAATTTTCGAAAAATCGATTTTTTTTTTATTTCATTTTCAAAAAGTAGAATCTCTTACGAACATTTTCCGCCCAGGTAAATGTAAATCGGACCATTATTCGCCGAAATACAAGACTTTGTAGCACGTCGTGTCTGAGCCATAGGTAAGCAGGTAGCGGACTTCAAGTGCGTTTTTCTCGAAACCATGTTTTTGAAGTCGGTGATCACTGTAGCTCGAGAACGGCTTTACCGATCGGGTTGAAATTTATATCACTTCTTCTATACATGGTAGTCCTCCATATGAACGAAGGATTTTTTTTTTGGATAATTATTTTTATTTTTAATAGCAAAAAATGGAACTGATATTTTGGTCAAAAAAACACTTTTGACTTTTAACGGCCGCCATTTTGTGAAAAATGGAAATTTTTCAAAACCCTTCGTTCAACTGGAGCATTATATCATTAACTAAAAATCCCCTCCGTTTTTTTTGTTTCAGATGAGCCGTTGCAGCGTGAGCTTGATCACCGCAAACCGTGTTTTTTTTTGCAGCGTCCTCGGCAATTGACGGTCACCAGCTTATTTCGATATGTATTGCGTTGAAAAAATTGCAACATATACATTACATATGTATCTTTTAAACGGAAGAACTTTTGTTGTGAATTATTTTATCGTTTGACCAAAAAAAAATCGGAAAAAAGGCCTTTTTTTTGACGTTCCAACTAGGTCTGTCCCGTTAAGAGTATTCTTCGACTAATTTTAAGCTATTTTTGTTCTTAGAAATTTTTTTCTCAAGTTTATAGTTTTGAAGAAACCGATAGATTAAGATTTTTATAAAATTTTTTCATTCTCGCCGCCATTTTGAAAAAACGCGTCGATGAATTTTTCTGAAAAAAATTCCTCTTAATGCTCGAGTGCCATGATCACCTCTGATCATTGTAAAAAGTTGATAGCTTTGCGGTATCATTGTGAAAAAAAATGCGAAAAAAATTTTTTTTCGAAAATTTTCACGTTTTTCACGTTTAAATCGGCCATATTTTTTTTTCTCGGTGTCTAATCGAAATTTTGAGCTCAGATTCTGAAAGAGCATCGAATTCCGCATAGGATTAGAGGTATTGCATTATTTTTTTGGTCCGATAACGTAATAAATAAACACGTTGAAAAGTTAGTAAAAATTCTGATCACCTCGGCGTTAATGGGTTAACTGATACCAGGTATCATGTGAGAGCTTATTTTATAGTTCTCCATTCAGGAACTTCAGACACAAGTGTCCGCATATTACTGTATCATAATCCTGATATTTTTCATGATTGCAATTTACGGTGCTACCAACACCGAGATACTTAATTAAATCTGGCGGTGGTTGCAGGTTGCCAAAGCTATCGAAATAAATGACTTTGTTGTTCTTTTTCTCGTATGCAACCCAATGTGTGCCAGGACCTTCTTTATCATCGAGGGTCCCTACAGTTGATTCATATTTTCGAGGTCCTCCCTTGGGCAATTCATTTATCATATAAACACCACAAAAATGTGGAATTTGCATGTTTTTAGCAATCCTTGATAAATCGTAATCAGTGAGTGCTCGATGTGGCAGCATTATACGTTTTTTAGACGGAGACCCATCCCATTTTTATAGGGTTTGAGGTATAGTCCTTTGCCCAGAGCAATCGTCTTCATTGCATTATTATGGCGCTTACTCTCTTCGAGAGCACGTTTCGCAGCATTGGCATCATTTACAGCTTTAGCAATGCCCGCTGCGCCACCAGCAAGAGCTCCAGTGGCACTCAGTCCAGCAAAAATGGGTATAAGAAACGGCAAGAATCCTCCGATTTTGGGGAGTACAGGCAGGATCCGTGGTGATTGGATATTTCTCTTACCACCAGCATTTCTCACAGCTGCACGGGCGCCCTCTAGGGCTGATTTCACAGCATTGGCACCCGGCATCATTGAAGCTTTTGCCGCTCGAATAATACGTTTTAGTGACACTTTCTTCTTCTCCTTCTTCTTAATGCCCATAACGAGTTTGGTTTTAGTTTTCATCGTATTTTGCAACAGCTCAAGCCGTTGCCTTTCACCAAGATTGGCGTCTTCAGCGAGAACACATTTCCAAACCTTGTCTCGGCAAGTAGAAACTCGGAAAGTCTAAAAGTCCCTAGAAAGTCAGTGAAGTGATCAGCGTCGGAATTAGCGAAAGCGGGTAAGCAAGCCCGCGCTCTTTACGGCCTATACCTTTTAATTTCTTACCCAAATAAGTTGTGTACTTTACTTTTTGGAAAATAGGGGGTACTTCGGACGATTGTTCGGATTGTGTAACTGTCATTTTTGTTTGCACACAAACAGTCAGCTGAGAAACGGTTTGTTATTAGTATACAGTCCAGTGCCTCGAGTTGTTATTTTCAGTCGCGTTTTGAATAATTACTTGATAAAATGAGTCGTAAAGTTGATAAAAATATTTCAAATTATCGTCCAAACTATCCTCGCCATAAGAAATTTCAAGGAAATTAATTTTCCAGTGTACCAAACATGGAAGTTGACGAAGAGTCCAACGACGAAGCTAGTGTGTCTGCAAAAAAATTGAAGTCATCGTCGGACGATATTATTGTTAGCCAAATTTTTTCCTATAGAATCATTGAGTTTGTTAGTGTATTTTCTGCTCTTGCCGATATATTAGTGTGCAAACTGTGCAAACAGAAAGTGTCGTTTGGACAATCAGGGGACAAATGACTCGGCTTCAAAATTTCTGTTACTTGCAGGTGTGGTACTTTACTTATTCCAACAAGCCCGTTTATTCATTGTGCTTATGAAATAAACAGATGTATTGTTTTCGCAATGCGCTTACTTGGTGTCGCTCGAGAAGGTATAAACATTTTTTGTGGCGTAATGAATTTAGGCAGCGGACTAAGTAAACATAATACTTTCAAAATAACCCCGACAATCCAGCAGAAGGCGCTGATCACGAAGAAAGTTGTACTTTCAATCATAAAGGCTCTGCAGGCAAGATGGAAGTCGATGCGATTCTTGAGATGTTTAGCCGTTCAGAAGAAAAGTATGGGGAAATTTAAAAAAGACCGTAAAGTTCGGTGGAAAAGGCAAACTAACCAATGCTTTGATTAAAAAATTAACAAAATACTATGGTCTTGCGATACGAAGAAATACGCAGTCGAAAGATGATATGAAAAAAGAGATTATGGCCACGTATTATCACTTGATCTCGACTGATAGAAAGCCGCAACATCAGTTCTGTCCCACTGGCATTGACTCATGGTGTAAATACAACGCTGCACAAGTCAAAAATATACCTTATGTACATCCAGCTTCACTGCACGAAGACGTACAAATAGCATGCTGCCAATTTATGAAGATTTGTCATGGGATGATTTGCTTGAATGTTGCGTTGACGGTTTTACCCAAAAAACGAACGAGTCTTTCAATTCAACTGTATGGCGTTTAGCTCCAAAGCACTTACATTGTGACGCAAGAATGATTGAAATCGCAGCATTTTTATTTGCAGGAATATTTAACGATGGCTACTCATTCATACTCAAAGTCATGAGTGACCTGGATTTAACAATAGGCGTGGAATGTAAGATTTTCGCAGACTCGTACGATAGCAATCGAGTGAAGAGGCAAGAGCGGCGTTCGTTAAATTCGACAAAAGAGGCCAGAACTGCACAGAAAAAAAAGAATGCAGCCGTAATGAATAATTTTTTCGAAGTAGAAGGCTTGATTTATGGTCCTGGCATCGCAGATTAAGCTTGGGTAACTATAAATTGCTTTTAACTCTACTTTACGAGAACGAAAACTTTAATCACGTTTTTTTTAAAACACGTTTTTTTCCGCGCTGTCGAATATGACTTAAAAAGTAATTAAGCTATCAACTTGAAATTTTGCACAGATAGTCCAGTCATTACGTCGGAAAAAACGGGTTAGAAATGCAAATGAACCGAGAAGGCTAAATTTTTTATATGACTTGGGGGGGAGGGGGCTAGAAAAGCTTAACTTCAATTTGTCGACCAAGATTTCCTATGTGCATTTCCCGCCATCTTGAAAAAAGGGTTAAATTCAGTTTTTTTACAATAACTCGGTTTTATTTGAGATACAATAATTTTGAACGAATACTTTTTTGTTGCTTTTTTTACGCTCTACAATCTAGATTCTATACATTTTTTACCTATTGTTCATGGTTATTGAGATATCGATCTAAAAAGTCAAAAATTTAGGTAGTGAAATTTGTTTTTTGCTATTTTCTCTTTTCTCGTGATAGATATCGAAAAATTATCTACACGGAGAGAATTTTACGCGAAAAATTACTATGTTCACATTGCGTCGTGGAATCACGTCGTCGCTTTTGAGCAAAATTTACTATGTTTTGAAAAGAAAAACATAGTAAATTTCTTCACAATGGTCAGGTATAAAAGACCTTTTTTTCGTATTCGTGCCGGAACATCTGCTCTTTTTCGTAGCATTTCAGTCAGTTGTCTCGAGTCTCTTTTAGCGAGCATACGTGTTTTATAAATTTCGTGAACATGGGCGATTGTTTCATTTGCAAAAAATCTCTGATTACAGACATTTATGTGACTAAAAAGAGAGCTGTTCAGACTCTCTTAGCGGCGAGCGTGAAAAGAGGATGTATGGAGCATCAAAATTTGTTACAAAGTATTCATTCAGTGAGTGTTCACAGTGCGTGCTACAAAAAATATGGAAATCAAAGACAAGCGTCGTTTGCCTCTCGACGAAGTGAATCTGCATCGGAAGAACCTGAACCCGAAGAACAACCTCAGCTCATACCCACTTTTGATTTTAAAAATCTATGTTTATTTTGTGGTGAAGCATTTTGCGATGAATCAAAATTGCCAGTGCATAGACAGAAAAAAATTCATTCGGTGCACGAAACATCAATGAAAGAAAATGTTCTGCGGTACTTGAGTAGAGAAGCAAGGGGGTTTCTGCGCCAAGCGGGTTAGTGTCACACGGACACACACGCACACACATGCACGTTGGTCATACGTACATGGTATGAAGGCGGGGGTAATGAGGGTCAGAGGGGTAATCAGGGTCAGAGGTGTAATGAGGGTCAGAGGGGTAATGAGGGTCAGAAAATTCGAGAAGCTTTCTAGATCCTTCCAGAAACTTCTGGAATTTTCTCGAAGGTTCGATGATGACGTCATGCGTCTCGAAAGTTCGACGTCAAGGTCAATGAGAGTCGCAAGGGTTGTTCCTTCGCGGGGGTAATGAGGGTCAGAACATTCGAGAAGCTTTCTAGAACCTTCTCGACGATGATGTTTAGAGTAGTCAGTAGTATGTGGACCGCTATAGCGACCCCCACTCCTATTCCCACTCCTAACCGATTCCTCGGTCTCCCCGCCAGCTCGGTTTGGTCGAGCGGTGGTGGTAGGGGAGGGTGAGAGGGTGTAGTTGGAGTCGTCATAGCGGTCCAAGATAATAATGAAAAATAAATAAAAATGATAAAAAACTTACGATGGCTTGCTATCTCTCTCTTCCTCGATGAATTTTGGTTTCAGTTCTCTATCTCTCTCTTCCTCGATGAATTTTGTTTTCAGTTCTCTATCTCTCTCTTTCTCTCGATGCACTCTGATTTGTTCGCACTTAATAAATACATACTCCTGTTTATACGCACTCCTGTTTACTGTTTTTTACGCTAAACTACATTTCACCGATATTTTCATCGTCCTCGAACCCATCGTCGTAATCCCCGTTGTCATACCCTTGAAAATCTTCCTCGTGGATATGTTCTACGATTACAGCCCCCACATCTCGTCCTACGAGTATGGCGTCCTCCCCATCCTCCTCATCTCGTCCTGCAGGAAAATAAAGTTGGATGCTGAGTTGGGGGCTGTATCCAGGATTCATAGGGACGGCTGAAAATAAGAATCCATCGCACAAATCTGACACTATTCGCGGCACATAGTCTACGTGGCGAAGATACCCGAGTCCGTGGAGCCCGCATTCGATTAGGAGGGCCGGTATCACTGGTAGTATTGCCGTGGGGTGATAAAGGCTACTCGCGTCATAAAAGGCGCTTTCACCGAGGTCGACCTCTGTATAACCGTAGCTGCCAATGTGTACAACCTCCCCCCGGTATACAGCAACATTATGCGGCGTCATAACAACGCAGCTTACACCTGGCGCTATACTTTCGCGATTTATATCACGTCCTAATCTAAGCTCCCTATAATATTGGTACATCAATTCACTATAATGTCTGTACGCAATTTCCAGCTCCTGGTGCGTATATAGATACTGCCCATATTCTCGGAATGCACAACACAACACTCAAACATAAACTGTAGAAAACTAAAATCTGTATATCGTGGATACATTATAAAAATTATAACAGAAAAACAAGAAAAAAAGAGAGATTTGTAACGGTGTAACTTGTGTTTTTATAAACCTAATATTCGCGCGCGTTTCGCTCAAAGACTCGAGATGAAATGAGAATAAGACATTTTACGGCGATGTACTAATGTTTTAAGCTCATTTTTGACGATGATGAACGATCCATCGAGATGATTCCAACGCATTTTTTGTTTATACTTCACTTGTGAAAGATGTGGCGACAAACAACGATGTCAAATTTCGAAGGCGTTCCACTCTAAGATTTATAATCGAAGAATTTTTTCGCGGTCAGTAGCGGTAAGGATGTATGGACCATGTGCGTAATGTACCTTATATGCCCTTCTTACATTCAAAATTTTATAAGAGTCTTTAACTTTCAAGGTCAAAGGTTAGAGTCGTTCCTGGCTCTTACATCCAGAATTCCAAGAATTGATACGCAAATAAGCTTAAGCTGCAGGCGTGATGTAGCGATAAACAACAGTGTCAGACGCAAGAATCGAATTTTTGTAAAATCGATGAATCAGCCTTCGGCCTCTGACCAATTATGACATTCTATCTTCGATATAAACGTGTTTCGAACTCTCAAGTTTCTTATTTATTCATTTTCGGCATTGAAAGCTCTAACAGGATTAATCGGTCTACATAATATTCTAAAATATACAAACTCAAGGTTTTAGCCGTTTGAAATTTTAATCAGTCGAAATTTTTATTCCCACCTTCGAACACGTATCGACAGGAACTTTCCACGATCTTGTATGCGATCATTTTTATATTATTTTATCACACACACAATTTACGCATCACATTTTTTTTCATGGCTGTTGCATGATCTGTAGAAATGACTAATTTTTCAAGATTTTTTTTTTATGTAAACAATATATGTTTTGTATCAAGTATCAAATTTCAAAGGTGCTCCCGCCCTAAGATTTTTATCTTTAAAAGAGAATGAATTTATATCGGGGGTTTATACCTCCTTTTTGTATTGAAAAGTATTTATGTATGAGAAATAAGACTCAATTGTTTTTATACTGGGCGTGTAAGAATAAAGTAATATTCTTAGGTTGTGTGTGTAACATAGCTTATACACCCTTCTTATATTCCGAATGATTCCGAATTTCTATGTAAACAACATTTTGTTTACATTCAGTGATGACAATTACGAAATTTAAAGACATATCGACAAGATTTTAATCATGTAAACAAAATTTTTTTTGCGTTCAATTAAAGACATGCTGAGATGATTATGATCTAAATTCCAAGAATTTTAATGCAAACAAAATTTGTTTATGTTCAATGGTGGTATAAGTATCAAACTTCAAAGACGTGCCGACAAGATTTATTATCTAAATTCCGAGAATTTTAATATAAACAAAAATTTGTTTATATTCAATGGTGATACAAGTATCAAAGTTTAAAGACGTGCCAACATGATTTATGATTCATATTCCAAGAATTTCAATGTAAACAAAAATTTGTTTATGTTCAATGGTGGTACAAGTATTAAACTTCAAAAACATGCCGAGATGATTTGTAATCTAAATTCCAAGAATTTTAATCTAAACGAAATTTGTTTATGTTCAATGATGGTACAAGTATCATGCCGACAAGTTTTAATGATAAAAATTCCAAGAACTTTAATGTAAACAAAATTTGCTTATATTCAATGGTGATTTCAAGGATAATATAAATAGGCGCGCTGAAAAAGATTTCAGTTATTAATGAACCACTGAATCGATCACATCGATACATTTTTTGGAAAACATAACTTCTCAAGTTACTCCAATCATTGTTACAATGGAGCGAAAAACGTGTCGCAAATTGATACGTATCATGGATGCAGCCTATAAATCTTTGAAGGCGAAATTATTGGCAACTGATATTGAAAAGTGGATACGAATGGGAAACCAAAATATCCAACTCCTGAGTAAAAGGTTAAAAACTGCCTCGGCAGTGGGAGAGAAAGAGTGCATCTAAGCGACTATCGGAATACTCAAAACTCTCAATGCAAAAATCAAAGCTGTACAAAAAATCGGTAGAGGAATATAAAAAAGAAGTGACAGAGTTCAATGGGAAGATGCTGAGACGGCTTTTGAATCGAGAATCCGCACCGGAGTGATAGTCAATCTCACGCACAAGGATTTGAAAGGTTTTCTCCATGATTCCAAAAGTCTCATTATCAGGAGATTCAAGAACATTTTGAAGAAAGATGGCAACGTTAAAGTGAATGTTGTGCTGGCTTGCAAATATGCAATAGCAAAGAACGACAACGTCATCGAAGAGATCAAATTTTTCAACACGAGAAACGAACCCATTATTCCAGCAACGAATTTCGATGAATGGTTCAACGGAATAATGGGAAAACTATTGTTCAAAGCCGAAGATTTTCAAGGTCGAGATTCGGGTTGGTCAATGATGGAGATTATCAATTTGGGTGTCAACATCAACAAGTACACACCACTACGCGGAGGACTGTCAACGTTTATCGAATTGCCCCAAGATATCCAGAGGAAGAAAGCAGTCATCAACATTAAAAACAATGACCCCTACTATTCCCTATGGTCCGTCACCTCCGCTCTTCACCCAGACTCAACTTGTCATCCGAATCGCACAAGCTCGTATCCTCATTTTAGCTCAGTGCTAAAGTACGAAGGCATAGATTTTCCAATGCAAATGAAAAATATTCCGAAATTTGAGAAATTAACAATTTGGCAATTAATGTTTATGGTCTTGAGCGTAATGAGAAAAAAGGCGTGAATGAAATAGTACCTGTTTACATAAGCCATCAAAAGTCTGACATACCCAGAATTAACTTGCTCGTGCTAGAAACAAACGTTGACTTACCTGAAAACGCGGATATAGTTTGTCATTTTGCATGGATTCGAAATCTATCTCGCTTGGTCAAATCGCAAATTACAAAATATAAAGGTGTCACTTGGCTCTGCGATCGTTGCTTGTGTCACTTTCAATCGGAAACTTTGCTGAAAAAACATGGGGTTGATTGTGCAAGTATTAATAATTGTCGAGTCATGATGCCGAATGATAAAATTTTGAAATTCAAAAATTACAAGCATAAAATCGATACCCCGTTTGCAATCTACGCTGATCTCAAATGTCTCTTGAAACCGGTCACACCTGGCGACGATGCGAACACAACTGCCTACCAGAAACACATCCCCCATAGTATCGCCTATTATCTCAAGTGTACTTTCGACGATTCACTCTCTCAATTCAAACTTTATCGTAATGAGGATTGCGTGGAGTGGTTCATAAATGAGTTGAAGGAATTAGCTGAATCGTTGACTGTTCGCTTGAAATCCGTGAAGCCAATGAATCAAATGACCTATAAACAAAAAGCCGATTTCCGATTTACGAAGAATTGTCACATTTGCGACAATCCATTTGAGCCTAAAGATATAAAGCATCGCGATCATTGCCATTTCACTGATGAGTATCGCGGTGCGGCACACAAAGGCTGCAATTTGAACTTCAAAAATTCGCATACCATTCCCATTGTGTTCTACAACTTATCAGGCTACGACTCGCACTTTCTGATAAAGGAATTGGCCAAAGAGTTTGAAGGCTCAGTCAATCTCTTACCGGTAAACAAGAAAAAATATATTTCGTTTAGCAAGAGTGTCAAAGGGACGGCTATAGATTACCGATTCATCGATTCTTTCAGGTTCATGCCCTCGAGTATTGAGAGCCTGGCATCGTACCTCCGCAATAATGAAAAAACAATTACAAGAAAGCACTGTAATAATGTACAAGATTTCGAATTGTTGACAAGAAAAGGTGTTTTCCCATATGATTACGTCGACAGTTGGGACAGACTTGATGAGACCGAACTGCCGATTAAACAAAATTTTTACTCTCAATTAAAGAACGAGGATATATCCGATGCTGATTACTCGCATGCACGTACAGTTTGGAATGCTTTCAATGTTAAAACATTGGGAGAATATTCCGACCTTTACCTGAAAACCGACGTACTTCTTTTGACCGACATTTTTGAAAATTTTCGACGCAACTGTAAAGTCACATATGATCTCGATCTTTTGCATTATTATACTGCTCCAGGGCTAGCATTTGACGCGATGCTCAAATGTACAGGTGTTGAGCTCGAGCTTTTATCAGATGTCGACATGTTGATGTTTGTGGAAAGAGGTATTCGAGGTGGACTTTCACAGTGTTCAAATAGATATGCAAAAGCCAATAATCGGTCCATGGGAGCGAAGTTCGATCCAAACATCCCTGAATCATACCTCGTCTACTATGATGTGAATAATCTATATGGTGCAGCTATGAGTCAATATCTACCGACTGACTCCTTCGAGTGGGAGCATAATTTGGAACAAATAGATCCACGCAATATTCCCGACAATAGTCCGACAGGATATATATTCGAAGTCGATCTCGAGTATCCTGAAGAATTACATGAATCGCATAAAGATTTACCACTAGCACCAGAACCCTTTGTACCTCCAGGTTATAACCAAGCAAAATTAATGACAACGGTGCACTCAAAAAATCGATACGTTATCCATTATCAAAATTTGAAACAGTATTTAGACTTTGGTCTCAAATTGACAAAAGTCCATAGAGTTTTGAAATTTAAACAATCTCCCTAGCTGAAAAAGTACATAGATGTTAATACCGAACTAAGAAAAAAATCCACAAACGACTTTGAGAAAAATTTCTACAAACTCATGAACAATGCAGTCTTCGGCAAAACTATGGAAAACGTTCGAAAATACCGCGATGTCAAACTCGTCACGAAATGGGACGGACGATACGGAGCTCGAGCTCTCATCGCAAAACCGAATTTCCATAGCTGCACTGTATTCGATGAAGACATGGTAATCATAGAAATGACACGTCTCAAAGTCAAATTCAACGAACCTATATATACTGGTTTTTGCATTCTTGATCTCGCTAAAACGTACATCTACGATTTCCATTATAATTATATAAAACCGACATTTGGCGACGAGGCAAAATTAATGTATACCGACACAGACAGTTTGCTGTATCATATTACTACTCCGGATGTATACGCAATCATGAAACGTGATGTACACAAATTTGACACTTCAGATTATTCTACAGAAAATGTATATGGGATGCCATTAGTTAATAAAAAAGTTCTCGGTTTAATGAAGGATGAAAACAATGGTGAGATAATGCAGGAATTCCTCGGTTTGAGGGCAAAGATGTACAGTTTCACGATTCAAAATACAGTTAAAATGCGAGCCAAGGGAGTTAAGAGATCTACATTGAAAACAATAACATTTGACGATTATAAATGATGTTTGTTCAACCGTCAAGAATTGATAAAATCCCTGAAACTGATTCGCGGCAAAAAACATGAAGTTCAAACGATTACACAGAAAAAATAGCACTGAGCTGGAATGACAATAAGAGGATCATATGCGCTAACATGATAGATACTCTTCCTTGGGGCATCACACTGATGTAAAGATTAGAAACGAAAAAGATGAAGTCTAATTTTTTAAGATTAATCTGTACATAGAATATGTATATAGATCATTTATATCGAATACGTATGTAAAAACAGCACTGTAAGAAAAATGTATATAAAGAGTGTATATAAAATATATGTATATAAAGATGTAATATTTGTATATAAAATTTATTTCCCTCCTTCTCATATTTTTACGCGTGTCGGGAGTAATGATTAGAAAAGATAAAGTAGTCCGATGTTTGGGATTTGTGTTTACGAATATTCGCTATATGCGCAAATTTACGAATACTATTTAATTATCAGTGTGTTACGTATTCATGCACACTGTCAGCGCCACCTAAAAGCAGGCTCCACATTTTTGGAGGCTTAACGTATACACAATACACACTTATTTTTTAAGAAGTATATGTACGTGCACCCAGCGAATAGTGACCTAGAGAGAGAGAGAACAGAGTTTCACGGTCAAGGAGTACACATAATCATTTTTTTATTTTTCACATCGTAGACTATGTCGTATATCATAATGGGTTTGTTTGTTCCCAATTATGCTGCGCGTGTCAGTGCATTACTCATTGAATATTCCAGCACATGTTACGAACGTAGAGTTGAATGATTTTTTACGCTGGATGGTGTCAGGTTACACATCATAACAACGTTATCAAATTTCAAAGATGATAATCATTGTTTGGCTAACGTGAGAGTTCTCAACGATTCAACCAGCAGAAAGCATATAAGCGTGCCGTATCCACAAATTTATATTTATTTCCTTCGATCATGAGTAGTAAGAGGAATACCATGTTACCGTATCATTCATATTGTTGGAACAATACTTGGATACATTGGGCTAAATATTGTGACGTTAAAAATCGAGAAATTTTTGTGAAGTATAATGATCGCTGTGATGGAGAGCGAGATGAATTCTTTCTTATGAGGAACACTAAATTTTATGGTTCACGAGAGGACTGGGCTTCTAATCGTACTTAATGTGTTAAAAGTGGTGAACTTGAAAAGTGGCTTTATAAACGTGAGCTTGGATTAGTTCAACCACACCATGTTGTTAAAAGTCAAAGATTGTTCAAGAATCCACCGTGGTAATGGTCTATTGCCTTAAATATTGTCTGGTCCACATATACCGATGGGAGGCCGATAGGAATGTGCCCCTGTGTTGTAAAAGACGGTTTGATTGATCCAAGAAAACTATGTGAATATCAAAAGAATTTTCCATACAAGTCTAAAAAATCAAAATAAAAATTTACGAATAAAAAGATTATAGCTAAATGATTCTTCATGATCGATGGTGTCAAGTTATACATCATAACATCAGCATCAAATTTAAAAGACGTAAATAAATGTTTTGGTTAACGTGAAAGATTTCAATGATTCAACCAGCAGAAAGCATATAAGCGCGTCGTATCCACAAATTTGTATTTATTTCCTTCGATCATGAGTAGTGAGAGGAATACCATGTTACCGTTTCATTCATTTTGTTGGAACAATACTTGGATACCCTGGGCTAAATATTGTGAGGCTAAAAAATCGAAAATTTTTTTGTGGAATGTAAAGAAGAGCTCTACGATGATGATAATGAAGAGGAACTCCTCAGTATGTTAATAGATATTGAATTTCGCGGTTCACAGGAGGATTGGGCTTCTAATCGTACGTAATGTGTTAAAAGTGGTGGATTAGTTCAACCACACCATGTTGTGAAAAGTCAAAGATTGTTCAGGAATCCACCGTGGTATTGCCTCGGATATTGCATCATCCATATATACCAGTGGGAAGACATGTAAATGTCCCTGTACTCTAAAAGACCATTTAAATTATCAATTATGTGACTTACTCCCAACGCTAAACCGTTGTAAAAGACGTTTGGATTTATTCGTTAATCCAACCACTAAATCTTGAGCATTTAAGATTTTATGGAGAAAAAAATCCTATATATATATATATTGAATGTAAACGAATCTACCACGAAGAAAAGAAATGTTTTAAATTAAATTGTTTGTATCTAAATTATTTCACCACTGCTCCTCCTCTTTATATTCTTACGCGTGTCGGGAGTTATGTTTAGAAAATATAAAGCAGTCCGACGTTTCGGACTTGTGTTTATGAATATAGTGATCCAGAGAGAGTAGAGTTACATGGTCACGGAGAAAAAAAGTTTGCTGAAGTTAAAGTTGCACTACACCGGTGACAATTGCATTTGTTTTCAATGAATAATATATAGCATAAAACAATATCATGTGGTTCTCTTTACTTACCCAATTAGTTTTACATGTTATTTTCTCATTGAAAAAATTCTTAAAACCAGGATGGAAATAGAAACATAAGGAATAAAATGATAAACAATACATATTTAACTTTCACTTATTTATAATCATTGTTACTATTAATAGAGCATCCATGAAATATTTTAAAAAGTATAGACACGCGTTATAAAAAAAGTATAAATATATTTTCAAATACTATGTAAAAAATTAAAAAAAATGGTGACACTTCTAACATGTCTTAATTGAAATTATCATTGATGAATTTTAATTTTTTTATTCATTAACATCAATTTTTTTATTTCAAGAATTTTTTTATCAAATAGCAAAAATCCCCTCCCGGGGAAAAAAAACCTGGACAAGTACTTTGGTGGTCCTTCGTTTCCCTATGATATCACAAAAAGTCCAAAACCCCACTTAATTTTTTTTTTTTTATGTTTACTAATTTTATTCATATCCCGGAGGGAAACCAACCATATAGATCACGATATATCCGGCCAAAAAACCAGACTTCACAATAAATGTTACTTTGAATTTATTTCCACAGAACAACACAAGAATCAAAACATTAAAAAATCAGCATTATCAAGATGAGAAAAATGCCACTTATAATTGGTGTGTAAGAAGTATCAAAAGTCTAAAAAAAAAATGAAAAAAGATGGACATCTAAGTTACGTGCAGCAGTAAAATTTTTGATATCGGTACTAGGACAAGTATTTCTTTGGTGACTGAGAAGATATCAATATGGAAGTACCGGCAACGTAGGGCATGCAGTTGGTGCATTGCTTCTAGGATCTCCTAAGTCGAGTAGCTACTTTTGTTTTGGCTATGGCGCGACCAATGTTGCCAAATAGTATTTACTTATATGACCTAATGAAACAACATTGCCTGCGCCGTGGCTAAAACAACGAAAAACATTCAGAAACCAGTCGAAAACTCGACACACAAACGCAGGAACAGGAAGTTTCGCATAAGATCCCGTACTTTTGTAATGCTAAAAAAAGGCTTTAATTTATGTTCGTACATGATAGCACAGTTTTGTTTGATTGGTAATAATTTGATGAACGTTCACCACCGTACGTTGAGCGTATACGCACAGAGTACTTGTCCGGTCCATAACTTTTTAAGTCTGGTTCTATGGCCGGATATTTCGTGATCTATATGGTTGGTTTCCCTCCGGGATATGAATAAAATTAGTAAACATTTCAAAAAAAAAAATTTAAGTGGGGTTTTGGTTTTTTTGTGATATCATAGGGAAACGAGGGACCACCAATGTACTTGTCCAGGTTTTTTCCCCCGGGAGGGGATTTTTGCTATTTGATATCACTTCTTTTTTCTATAGTATTTTCATATTTCGTTTTATATAAACTCCAATAGAGCCTGTATATAACAAAAAAAGCTTACAACGTGTCTGCATCATTACATGATCGATTTATTTCAATGTCAGGAATCAGCATTGCTCACACTACTAATTCGACATAAGAGAATGATACAGATTTTCTACCATAAATTTCTTGTTATTGAGATTGTTTAAATATAGGAGCGTTTCGTTCCTGTGATAAGAAAAAAAGTTATAATGTTTTCAAAAGAGTTAACTACAGACTCGAAGTATTTTCGAGATGTTAGTAATTCGTTGATAGGTTATTATTCGATTATAGCTTGGCAGGATGGTGTTATAGAAGAGACGTCAAGTACCAATTTTTCCCCGAGGCGAAAATTCAGAAAATTAAATACTTTATCATTAGCTTTCAAGTTGTGTATTAGAATAAGGCATTCAGGGGCGAAAATGCAGCGAGGATATTAGCAATTTCGGTCTAAGCTATAAATAGACAATTATATTTAATTTTATTGTCAGAAGGAGCCTCAGAATTATTATTCTTTCAAAGATGAAATGACGGAAGAATATGATGCATCATCCTTGACTTACAAATTGTTTTATAAAACATAGAAAAAAATTTGATTGAAAAAGAATTCGGCCGAAGTATTTGACGAATGTTTTTTCACTTAATTTACATAATGCATCGGTCATGGTGACAACCTCGCCAAGTACTTCGGCCGAAATTCTTTTTCATCTAATTTTTTTTCGTTTGCAATCTTTTTTTGCTTCGGACCCTTATTGATACAGAGTTTTTATTTTCATTCTGGTTGGTAAAACAACTGCATTTTCGAACTTGATTCTTTTCTCTATCAACATTCAACATTATTTAAAGATTTTGTCACACGATAAAGCCTCCCATATTTGGTCACATATATTTTAGTATAACTCCATTTATTTTATAACTTTTTGCGAAACCCAACCTTAGCTTTTCGCGAGGATTAACTCATTTTGTTTTGTGTGATTTGAATTTATTTGATGCATTTTTTGAGAGTGGTCACTTTTCTTACTTTTTGATAGGATTTGATTTTCTTAGGGATTTTTGCGAGAACAGATTTTTGCAGTGTATGTATATTAGTGGAAAAATATGGGAACGGCGGTCAACAAATGTACTTGTCCAGGTTTTTTCCGCGAGGGGGTTTTTATGCGTGCTATGATGCGTTTTTTCTCTTTCTTTTGAAACATCTCGCTTTATATAGATTAGAAAAAGGTTATATTGGGAAATTATCGCCTTTTCATTTACCCCTTCTACTTCGAGTCAGGTTTTTTCCCCATGAAATAAAGGGGCACGTATTTTGGAATTTTCAATTTGGCATTTTTTTTATTCTCGAGCCAGTCAAATTTTTTTGACATTTCGATTTACCTTTGTGGAATCAGGCTAAAATAAGTCGGGAACTGGGAGTCTGATACAAAAATTTACAAAGCTTTTGAGAGCAAGATTAGAAGAGTCAGAACTTTTCCATAGAATTTGTAGCTATTTGAATTTGTGTTTATCAAATAAACATATTAAACAGCAGTATCTCCTTGTTATATTTGTAGATTTGTGGTAAAAAATATTACGCTTATTTCAGCTTGTTGATAAAAATGGGGCGATTTTTTTCGAAATTTTTCATTTTTGATTAATGATAAAATAAAAAACCAGTTTCACGTATGTTTAGAGAAAACATATCGAATCTATTGTGAAAAAAGTTCACGCATTTTTTCATTCTTATTTTTATTAACAAGATGGAATCATGATTATTTGTCAATACCATTGAAGAAGTTACTACCATGAAAATAAAAAGTTACAACTATTTCAATATTCTCATTGAATATAGAAAAGTTCAAATAGTATGTTATGGGAACTCCAAAACAATATATTGAACAAAGCGGACAAATTCAGACCAGGATCGTACCCAAGAGAATGAAATGAATTTAGTTGTATTAGTCACATTAGCTTTGAGCAAATTTTGATACCATCAAACCCAGAGCGGCTGTAGAGGAAAGCCTTTGGAATAAATTTTTTTCAATTTATTATGCCATAATCAGAGCTAAATAGTGGAAATACTTAACACACATGTCTCCTCTTCACAAAATGTTCAAAGTTTGTAGATATCGGCTACATTCCAATGATACAAATTTTGATACTATCAGCAGAAGAGCACCCGACGACTTTCTGAAACAACTTTTTAAATTTATTATGCCATAACTAAAGTGGAAAAGTGAAAAAACATAGTGCACTTTAAGCCCAACAAAGTTCAGAAAATTTGGATGTATCTATAGCGTTCCGAGGACAGAAATTTCAATCCCATCCAAAAATGAGCAGCCGAAGACTTTTTGTAATAAATTTTTCAATTCATAATGCCACAATCAAAGATAAAACGTGGAAATACTTGGCGCTTCACAAAATGTTAAAAGTTTGTAGGTATCGGCTACATTCCCATGATACAAATTTTGATGCAAATTTTGATATTTATAACAATAATGGCCGTGAAAGCATCAAAACTAGAACTTACAGATATTTTAATATTATCTTTGAATTTTGAAAAGTTCACAAAGTATGTTATGGATATTTTAAAACAATAAATTCAACAAAGCGGGCAAACTTAGATCAGTACTGTGCCCAAGAAAATGGATCGAGTTGAGTTGTACCAGTTGCATTATCTTCGTGCAAATTTTCGTACCATCACAACCAGAGCATCCGTAGAGCAAATCTTTTGGAAAATATTTTTCAATTCGTTATGCCACAATAGGAGCCAAAAAGTAGAAATACTGAGCACACATGTTGCTCCAGGAAATTTCCAAAGTTTGTAAGTATACGTTGCGTTCCAATGAAACAAATTTTTATACTTCCAGAAAAAAGGAACCAAAGACTTTCTGACAATTTTTTGAATTAATCATGCCACAACTCAAGCATACCGCACATCGGGCTCAATAAAGTTTATGAATTTTGCATATAGCCATTGCTTTTCGAAGCCAAATTTTAATCCCATCCAAAAATGAGCAAGCGAATAATTTTCATAATAAAATTTTCAAGTCCTAATAATGCCACTATTTCAGCAAAAAAATGGAAATATTGGGCACACTTGTTACTTCACAAGTATTTCAAAGTCTGTACGTATCTGTTGCAATTCAATGATACAAATTTTGATAATATCAGTAAAAACACATCAGAAGACTTCCTAAAACAATTTTTCAAAATTTATTATGCTACAACTAAAGTGAGGAAGTGAAAAAATATAGCTCAATAGAGCCGAATGAAATTCTGAAATTTTGCATATATTCATGGCGTTCCGAAGACAATAATTTTGATTCCATTGACAAATGAGCAACCGCAGAATTTTCATAACAAAATTTTTAATTCTTAATGCCACAATCGGAGCCAAAAAGTGGAAATACTTGGTACATTTGTTGCTTTACAGAATTCCCAACGTCTGTAGGTATCCGTTGCAATCCAATGATACAAATTTTGATAATATCAGTAAAAAAATATCAGAAGACTTCCTGAAACAATTTTTCAAAATTCATTATACTACAACTAAATTAGGGAATTGAAAAAATGTAGCGCACATTGGGCCCAACAAAGTTCTGAAATTTTGCATGTATGCGTGACATTCTGAAGGCAGCAATTCTTAATCCATCGACAAATGAGCAAAAGGGAAAATACTTGGCACATCTGTCGCTTTACAGAATTTTCAAAGGCTGTAGGTATCCATTGCAATTCAATTATACAAATTTTGATAATATCAGTTAAAGGACATCGGAAGACTTCCTGAAACAATTTTTCAAAATTCATAATGTTACAACTAAACTGGTGAAGTGAAAAAATAGAGCGCATATTGAGCCATACAAAATTCTAAAATTTTGCATATATTCATGGCGTTCCAAAGACAATAATTTTGATCCCATTGACAAATGAGCAACCGAAGAATTTTCATAACAAAAGTTCAATTCATAATGCTAAAATCGGAGGCAAAAAGTAGAAATACTTGGTACATTTGTCGCTTCACACAATTTCCGAAGTTTGTAGGCATTCGTTGCAATCCAAAGATATAAATTTTGATAATGTCAGAAAAAACACATCGGAAGACTTTCTGAAACAATTTTTTAAAATTCATTATGCTACAATTAAAGCGGGGATGTGAAAAAATATAGAGCATATTGAGCCAAACAAAATTCTGAAATTTTGCATATATCCACGGTGTTCCGAAGACAATATTTTTGATCCCATTGACAAATGAGCAACCGAAGAATTTTCATAACAAAATGTTCAATTCATAATGCTACGATCGGAGCCAAAAAGTGGAAATACTTGGTACATTTGTCGCTTCACAGAATTTCCAGAGTCTATAGGCATTCGTTGCAATCCAAAGATACAAATTTTGATAGGATATGGAGTATATACCGCCATAGTCTTTTGACATAAAGATATATTATACGAGCCATTTTGACATAAAGATATATCATTACTTACTACGGTTATCATCCAGATGCATCCATATATATCCAAATGCAGGTTGACAGTGTATTTGTCTATTAATACATCAAACGCGAGATGATTCTACACCATATTTTGGATAGAAAAACGACGTCGAAAATCTTTTGGAATGGACCAACAATTATCATGCAAGGAACATTTTATGATGTACAAATCTTATTATGGCCAGCGAGGAACATTTTTTAATAAAGAGGAAAGGGACCAATAAAATAAATTGTCAACGGTGTACATTTAAAAAAAAATATTTATTAAACACTGCTCAAAACTCGGCATGATAATAACAAACTTTGCCATATACATTTTTTTGACACTCATTATTAGTTTTATAGAGTTCCTTTTCCAAATTTACATCGATTCACACCAATCATGATTAACAGTTCAACGTACACTATTTCATATTTATCAAAGAAACGAAAAGAACGATTTCTCAAGAAATCTTATACGAGGAACATTTAATCGCGAAAGAGAAATTCCGTCGAAGAGTTAAGTGTGGAAAATAAAAACTGCAGGGTTAACAATAATAAAAGAATGTATATTCATTTCAGCACTGTTCGAAAATTGATTAAAAGCACTTCAATATTTTCACACCATCACTTTCTTATTATTGCTGTAACCAAGAGTCGATTGAACCTAACCTCGATATTTATAACCTCACAAATGTTCGTGAAAAAAGATTAATATTTTCAATACTGTTTAAGCCACGAGATTCTAATTAGTCGCGATCGAAAGGGGGAAAAAAATAAAAAATACGTGAATTTGAATGAAACTCTAAATTGCTGTCATTGAATTTATATTAAAGAAATCATTTTTGGATCGTACGCGTACGATCAAAAATTATTTCGCGATTTGTGAATAAATTTATTTATAGATCGCGAAATAATTTTTTTCCCCGAATTTATCTACAACACGTCCCGCATAAGAACTTCTCACTTCGAAAACTCCGTTCAGACTTTCCGCGGTATGGGTACTTCGAACTATTTATTTATTCACAGATCGCGAAATAATTTTTTTCCCGAATTTATCCACAAACACGTCTCGCGTATAAGCACTCATTCTCACTTCGAAAACTCCGTTCAGACTTTGCGTGGTATAGGTAGAGAAAGATGAAACGGAATGGCCAATCACAAGCTCGGAAGGCGTCAAGAGGCCTTTCACTGTGTCGTATACAGACATGCCAATACTTCGATGTCAGCATAATCTTGAGCCTGTGCAAAGTTTTTTCTCAGCAAATACGGCATTAATCGTGCTGATTTAAGGCTCAATCGAAGTATTTTTTCGTAATAAATCTCCAGTTCAATTTTCAAATCATCATATGCCTCCTGAGCTTCGTAATTAAAGAAAATAAATTTCAGTTTTTACTCCCACCACGGTGAATCGTTTTATTCAGAGATAATAACAACACTCGACCTGTCAAACTTTCCGCGGTTCGGTATATATATATATAGCGACGAGGTGGAGGAAGTCTCATTTGACGTCGGTCTGCGACAGCGCCGTGAAGTTAGCCGCGAGGACATGAGGCCTTTGATAGTGTTATATATATATATGGGTGTCGTCAGAATGAACCAATCAGAAACTCGAGAGACACTTTCAGCCGGCTTTGGTGTTGTATACAGACACGTCTGATTCTTGAATGTGTAGGTGACTTTTGCGTGATTTTGAGCCCGTGCAAAGTTTTTTCTCAGCATTTACGTCACCGATCGTGCTAAATTTGGGCTCATTCGAAAGATAATTTCTTAATGAATCTCCAGTTCAATTTTCAAGGCCTCAAACGACTCGTGAGCTTCGAAAACGAACAAAATGATGTGCCAATCTTACCCCCACCACCGCGAAAAGTTTTGTTTCGAGAAAGTATAGTCTCGGCGAGCCTCGGGCCAGCAGACGACAGAGCTGTCAATGTACTTGTCCCGAGACTCTACCGAGTCTCTTGATGACAGATCAAAATGTTTCTCACAAACTTTGAAAAGAGCTTTATTAATTACTTTTAAAAATCAATGTTTCACAAATTTTTCTTAATTATAATTGAACTGATTTATTTTTATGTTGATTATGCGTTGCAATTCCACCTTTAAAGTCATGAAAAGTCACAGCTTTTTTTCGTGATTATTTTTATCATTATCTGTTTGAAAATAATAAAAAAATTGGAATAAATCGAAACCATCATTCTGTATATCACCTATGCATATAATAGAAAAAAAACGAATAAAATAACATCGTTTTGATTCTTCATAATTAAACATATATAGCAGCAAAGGGGGGGGGGGGGGGAGAGAGAGAGCACACGATGTGTGACACGCGATTCCATACATATATGTATACATAAAAATTAATAAACATGATCAAGAGAGAAAGAGGGAGAGTGTGAACGATAGAGAATAGAGAAAGAGCACGCTGCTTTCCATCACCTTTTCTGTAAAGGAAAGAAAAGGATGATAAAGAGGAAGCCTCGTTCAGAGGACCGAGGTAATATCGGACTGAATAAAACGCGGATGTTTCGCGTAAAGGATGTATGTTCAATGAAAACATAATAGACTTATGCCCTTTTACCCCTCAGAAATAAAAGTTCTAATCATCCGATCATAATATTATGATATCTCTAGATCGCATGGACCGACTTACTTCTAACAAAGATCAATGTAAAAATCAACATTTCATGGGTAAATCTAATGGTAGATGTTTCGCGTAAAGGATGCATGTTCAATGGAAACATAATAGACTTATGCCCTTTTACCCCTCAGAAATAAAAGTTCTAATCATCCGATCATAATATTATGATATCTCTAGATCGCATGAACCGACTTACTTCTAACAAAGATCAATGTAAAAATCAACATTTCATAGGTAAATCTAATGGATAATTTTTACACTGTAACCAAACATTTTGTCCCGCCACTCGCACGGATGTTTGTCGACCAGTGGACCGGGTTTACGGCCCATTTTTGACGTTGCGCATCGACTCATCGGACGGTTCACGAACGAAGGCTCAGCATTCGTAGAGGCAATGTCGTATCCTTTTACTAATTTTAATTTCGTTCTACCATTAATTTAAGATTACCGTTATTATGTCATAATTGCCTTTAGTTACCTACAACCACCTATTTAAAGCGGAGATAAGTTGCCTCGAGACGAAAACTAGTTTAATTTATTCAGTAATTAGTAATAGTGTTTGGAATTTATCGAAATGAGGAATCGCACCTACTCGCCACACTTGCCTCTCATTTACGTTGTGTCTTATTCAATCGAGTGCCTCTTTCTTCCTTCGCTACGAAGGATCCCGCTTTCTCGCATCGACTTTTGAATACGGATTACAATACTCAATTGGGTGGACGGGCGAAAGAACACGCCGGATCAAGGCCATATTATGAATGCCACCCGTGACTTTCCCGCCGTCGCAGCCGAGAGTTGCACCGTCCACCGTCTCGTGCTCGGGTATCGTGGACCGCTCACTATGGCGCCTCATCAGGTGGGGTTTGGGGGATGTTTTCTGGAGGAGAGGTGCTGTTGCCTGGCGGCGTATTTGTGGGCCCACCGTGACTCGATTCGCGCCTCGAGTCGCAAGGAATGCCTTCCCTCTGCCCCTACAGGAATGCCAGCCGGATCCCCGAGAGGAAGAGTGCCCGAGCCGAGGCAAAAATAATAAAGGAGGGAGGGATCTGGATGCGCGGAGGAGGCGAGAGATAATTCGAACAGTAAAAACATTTGTGCGGGCCGAGAATAATTTTCGGGTCCCGCTATCTATTTAAAATCACCGCGTTAAACACGACGGGTGAGGAGAGCTCTAGTTCGCGCCTAGAGCGCGACAGCGCTGCTCTGCGGGGAGCCAGTGGTGGTGGGGAGAGTGCGGAAGATCAGCGTCACGTACCGAGGAACACGCGTCTAATGAAACAGTCTTTGTTCGAGAGTCCAGCCGGCGAGTCGCCATACCTTCTTCCTTTGTACCTCACAAGCCGGATTGCAGGGAAGCGGCCGGCCACGTGATTGACGAGGCTGTTCCTCGGTAAGCTCGTTCCTTTTTCTCCATACCGATTATTCTCTCGGATGGCTCCGTGATTTTCTACTTATTTTAGTAGAGTATTTTCATATGGCGTTTGCGAATAACGAGGCGAAGTGTCGCGCAATATTATAAGTCGACACCTCCTCGTTGTATTATTTCTTTTGGCGATGGGGCTTTGTCCACGGAGAGCCCGAGAGAGTGATCCAATGTCGATCTTTCGTCCGAATATTATCAGTAGAGTTCAGTAAATTATTAGAGTTATTCGAATTATTTGAAGTATTTTATTGAAGTATTTTTGATTGAGTTTAATTTAAGGAGAATTGTTGTAATATTGCGTCGTAGCGTTGGCGTATGTAAGAGTCTCGAGGGATCTCGTGCTTCTTTCAAGGTCACACATGCGCTAGTTCGCGCGTCGTTGTTTTCGCGTCGTCTCTCTCGTCCTCATTACTGTCTTACGATGGTAAAAGTAAGCCGAGATATAACGTATTTTGCCTATTGTTACCGTTTGTCCAAGCTTTGACTACTTGTGATTATTTTAGGATCAAATACCTTTTCTTTTGTGACGACCTTTGTATAATTTTGATCTGCCCAATTTTGCCTAGCGTTTAGTTACCTATCGTTGTCTTTCGTTTAACTATCTTTCTCTGTCTACCGTGTAGTTACCTCGAGTTACCTTTTTGTCGCTTATCTGTCTCTTATCGAGACGTTACCTATTCGCGAGTATTGTAGGACTTAGCTACCTTTTATTACCTAATGTCGATCCGCGCTTATTTCTTACGTTAATTACCTTGCGTTATCTAATTATTGCCTATGAGTTTTATTTAGTTATCTTTCGGTTATCTTTAGCTACCTTTGTATTACCTGATGTTGACTTGCGTTTACTTCGTACAGTAGCTACCTTGCCTCTGCCTAAATTTTATTTGCGCATTTATCTTTAGTTACCTCTCTCGGTCTGTTGCCCGTACCTATTTACCGGACGTGGTCGTCCAGGCAGAAATGCGCTGAGTCGGCTACTAAGGATTACCTAAGGGTGCCGGACTAAGAGCTATGATAATCAGTTAGCTACCTAACGTCGCCTTCGCATCCGTCTAATTGCCTTAGCTACCTTTCTGATAATTTTAGTGACGGTTCGCGAAGCGGCCAACTTATGGTGACATTAGTTACCTGTCTGTATTTGTTAGGAAGATTTTAATTGAATCAATCTTATCGTTAAAGTTGAAATCTGGCATAGTCTTCCTTAATTTGTGTGTAATCGTGTCATTACTCTCTACCCCGGGACCAGCCCCTCTACCTTTTTGCATCTCAGTTGAGCTGAGTAGTCGGACCGTCCTCGGTCACTCGTATCTCTCGTGTACTCTGTACCTTATTTTGTTCTCTTGGTTAACATCAAAGAGAATGGGCGAAAATCAAGTCGAATAATTCGGCGGTACTGTGTACCTGGCGCCCAGTCCATTCTCGCGGCCGGAGAGTCGTGCGAGAAGATGAGACGAGTGAGCTGAGAAGGGACAGATCCTACCCGTCAGGGAAAAATCTCGTTACAACACCAACCGTTTTTTTCTGTAAAAGCGGTTTGGAAATCTGAAATATTCAGGAAAACGTTATATAAGAGCGTAGCAGGCTTTCGAGCTCGCACTGTTTTTCAATACTTTGAAATATATTGATGTTCGGGAATCCGCCTCGCCTTACAAGCGGGGCGAGCTTCTCGAGAGACTCGCGCCGGGGCAGCACCTCCTGGGCGCTCTCACCGCGCCACGAGGCCAACGCCTTCGGCAACGAACGCGAGGGCCTCGTGTCGGCCAACGGTCAGAGCGGCCATCTTTCTATCAGTATAAATCGTTTTGTGCCACGCGCTACGTCGTTCTTAGGCTCTTCTCAGTTTTTCACAAACATGGATCACTCATTTCAATAGCTTTTACTCATTCTCATTCGATGTAAATAAAATAACTCAAATTAAAGTGAACTCATAAGCGATTGCTGCAATTGGGGCGCAATTTGCTCAACAAAAGAGTGCATCATCATTATTCAACTCAGCTCAACACGAGGTGACGCCAAGCCCGTGATTCCATAGACACTCAGTGGCAAACTCATACGACGCTAACACGCGCAGTAATTAATATAATACTGGCGGTTAGCTTCACAGTGCTTTTAGTGCGTAAATTAAACATTATTAACTCATCGATCTCATCAAACTCATCGAACTCACTCTGTATTTTATCCACAATTTTTATACGGAATAAAGACAAACGGTTTTCCGTGCACTCAAGCCACGTCCGCGTGTCAGCTATTTTATTCTTTCCATCATCGTCACGATCCTCAACACCCGGCAATAAATTTACAACAAATCATTCACTCATTCCTGAACATTTTGGTCCTTCGAGCCGGATCGTGACGAATTGTGAACGTGCGCGTGTGTTTGTGGATAAAATACTTGCGTGAAGCATTGTGTGACAGCCGGGCTCGAAGCGCTGTGCGCGCGCGAACACAGCCTCGACGCGGTCAATAACTGTACTCAGCCACGAGTGGCCAGCAACTGTGACCTTTCGTGCAACAGGTGGTCAATCTCCGTACTCTTTGCCGAGAAAAGGCCAACCACTGTGCTTCGCGTCGGTTTTGTGAATCGTCACTGTGCGTCGTGTTGTTTACGCGAACGTTTATTGCCTCTCATAGCCGTTGCCGTGTAAATTCAACTCGCTACTCGTTCGCTTCGAACTTTTCGCGTGTTTTTCGGCTCTCTCATCGCGGCTTCAGTGACTATCAATTCAGTGACACTCAACCTATCATTTCGCGACTAACTTTTCACAGTGACTTCTCATTATCGGTCTCACTCATCGCGAACGTAAACTCAGTGACAATCATCGCGAATTTTGGTGTCATTTAACTCATTAAAATCCGTCAACTCAGTTCGCGTGAGAATCATTAAAGCGAGGGACATTTTCGACGCGTTCGCATTTCGAGCGTTCGATTCACGCGAGAATCACCTCAATTTGTGTGACAATTAATTCGGTCGTTTCGAAAACTCATTTGAGTGACCTTCGCGATATTTCATCGGTAAAACTCAAAGCGCTCACTCTAGTCAGTTGTTGGTATTCTCAACCCTTTTTTCTCGTGACCTCATTAACACTCGTAACACTCATCATGTCGAGGTCCAATTCTGGTCGAACGACACCCGAGAACATTGATCCCAGTGATTCTCAACTATCACACACTCTACCTCCGGGAATCATCATACAAACTCCCGAAGGTGACGCTATTGAACCCTCAGACCAGGGAAACTCAACCTCTCCCAAAGGTTCTGGCCGAAATACTCGGCAAAACTCACCCTCTCGACTCCCGATTGAACTCACACTCAAATATCGGAGTCAAGCCAACCGCGTCGCCTGTATTCAGACGATCGCTGCGGAGATTGACAGCGAGTTGAATACACTCACACTCAGCGATGTTGACTCCGAATTGGAGCAACTGCAGGCCTTGCACGCTGAGTTCTCCGCAACTCACACTCATTTTGAACTCAATTGGCCGGCGAAATTTCTCGATCACGAGTATTTCTCAACAAATTTGCATGAGACCGAGGCAAATTTGTATCGCCAGGTCAAACGAGCACTCAATCGCGCTAGAAATGCCTTGCTAGCACACCAGCTCCCCACTCATCAGCCGTTCTCTGACACTCGGTGTGATCCGAAATTGCCGGACATCCAACTGAAGAGTTTCAGCGGCGAGCATGCCGATTGGCCCAGCTTCAAAGAAATGTTCGAGGAACTCATCCTCAAAAATCCTCGCATCTCGGACATTGAGCGACTTCATTATCTCCGCAGCTGCATGGCTGCGGGACCATCCGAACTCATCGCCAACTTTCCCTTGATTGGAAGCTCATTGAAGCCCTCATGGGAATTGTTGAACTCAAGGTATGACAACAAGCGGTTACTCATTCAAGCTCAGCTTGACAAGTTGTGTCGCCTCACCCCTCTCACCAAGAAGTCGGCCAAAGAACTCAACAAACTCATTTCAACGGTGTCAGAGGCGCGCAAGGCGCTCGAATCATTGGGAGTGGCCGAGAATCTGGGAGAACTCATCTTGGTCCATCATGTCTCACGACAATTGGACACCTCAACGCGGGAGGCTTGGGAAACCTCCCTCGGCTCATCCCTCGAGTACCCTCCATTCGTGAAACTCGAGGAATTCATAACCTCACGCGCTCGCGCCCTCGAAAGAATTGAGGCGAGCGCAACTCAGCCGTCGACCTCACAGCCTCAACCGATCAAGAGACCGGTTACAGCTCATCAGGCATCGGCTCACTCGAGTGGAACTCAGCGAGAAAAGGGCTCAAACTCATTCGAATGCGACTGCTGCGAGGGAAATCACTTTATTGTGATGTGTCCCAAATTCAGGACTCTCGATGTCGTTGCACGGCGCAGAATCGCAGCCAACTACAGGTTGTGTTTCAATTGCCTAGGGCGACATAGCGCGAACTCATGCAAGTCATCGAAAGGCTGCAAACAGTGTGGAGCCAAACACCACACTATGCTTCATGAGCCACGACCAAAGCAGCCTGCGCACTCATCGGCGAAAGGACCGACTCCATCGACCTCACCAGCACCACAATAGAGGTCTGGTGCAATCGTCAACTCATGTTCAACTCATCACAGTCATCGCTCAACGCTGCTAGCTACAGCAATTGCCAAAGTTCACGCATCCATAATTACTCATCAGGTTCGTCTCCTCATCGATACTGGGTCTGAACTCACCTTCATCTCAGAAAAACTCACCCGCCAACTCAACCTTGTTCGCCAGCACTCATCCACACCAATCGTCGGTATTGGAGGAAAAATAACAACTCAAACACGAGGTATGGTGTCTCTTACGTTATACTCACTGCACCGGAGTGCAGCAGCCACCATACAAGCTCATATCCTCCAGACGGTTTCTTCAACGTTACCGTCATTTCAATCACAAGAAAAAACATGGCCTCATCTCACAAGACTCAAGCTAGCCGACCCTGATTTTCAAAAGCCGCGCTCCATTGACATTGTCATTGGCGCTGACTCATACGGACAAGTCATCAAGCCCAACATCATCTACGGCTCGCCAACAATGCCGTTGGCTCAACTCTCAATCTTCGGCTGGCTGGTCTTCGGTCCGGTTTGCTCATCACACTCATCGCCATGCACATCTTATCATGCTCGAACTCAAGTCGACAACTCAGAGCTGCAGAATCTCCTCACCAAATTTTGGGTCCAGGAGGAGATACCATCGGATGCTGTAAGTAACATTACTCCTGAGGAGCAGGAGTGTGAAGATCACTTTCGATCTACTCACTCAAGGGACTCTACAGGTCGATACACAGTACGTATCCCACTTATGTCATCACCCAACTCGTTGGGCAACTCATACGCTGCAGCTCATCACTGTCTCAAGAGAACACTTAAAAGGCTTCAACGAGATGAGGCTTATACTCAACTCTACACGGCCTTTATGCGAGAATACGAAGAGCTTGGTCACATGATTCGCATCTCAGACCACTCAACCAGAGCCACTCAAGGAGGCAAGTTCAACGTCTGCGGGTCTAGTGGTGGGATGACCTTGGCACCAGATGCCTCAAAAACATCTGGAGGGTTGAGGGTCTCATCCAACGACTCACAGGCACGGACGAAGCCCCATCCCGTTTACTATCTGCCGAATCATGGTGTGCTCAGACCCGACAGCAAAACAACCAAGTTGCGCGTGGTCTTCAATGGCTCTTGCCCAACTACAACCGGAGTCTCACTCAACGATCTCATGTATACTGGTCAAAATCTCTTGTTAGACATCACGGACGTTCTCATATGGATTCGACATCATCGCCACATCTTCGCTACGGATATAACGAAGATGTACCGACAAATCAACGTACACAAGGACGATTGGGACCTACAGAGAATTCTGTGGGTCGATGAGAAACTGAACGAGATACATTTCCAACTGACCACCGTGACTTATGGAACGAAATCAGCTCCTTTCCTCGCTGTACGAGTTCTATTACAATTGGTGGAGGACGAAGGTCATCGCTTTCCGCTAGCGGTGCCCTCACTGCTCAAGGGCCGATATGTCGACGACATATTCGGCGGCGCAGATTCAGTTGACCAACTCATAGAAATTGCTCATCAACTCAAGAACCTGTGCAATGCGGGAGGGTTTCCGCTTGCGAAATGGCAATCAACTCATCAAGATTTACTCAAGGCTGTTTCATCAACTCAAGAGACTTCCTCAACCATCTCATTTGACGATTGCTCAACCAAAATCCTCGGATTAAAATGGCTTCCACAAGCCGACACTTTCTCATTCTCATCGAAATTCACCGAGAACTCAGGAACACTCACGAAGCGTCTCATCTTATCTGAGGTAGCGCAGATATTCGATCCACTCGGTTTCATCTCTCCAGTAACCATCAGAGCAAAAATACTTTTGCAAGAGCTCTGGTTGCATAAGATCAACTGGGATGACCCATTGCCCACTCACATCAGCTCACGCTGGTTACTCATCAGAGAAGATCTAAAAGGCTTGGCCAAGCTCTCGATACCCAGGTGGTTTAACACCTGGAGTTACTCAACCATCGAAATACATGGCTTCTCTGACGCATCTCAACTCGCGATGTCAGCCGTAGTCTACATCGTCGTACACTCGCCGTCCACGGGCGCCAAATCATCACTCGTTCTTGCAAAAACGAAGGTGGCCCCACTCAAACAGCTAACCATCCCGAGGTTAGAACTCACAGCAGCGCTGCTACTCTCAAAACTCATACAGCACACTCAAGCGACACTCAAGCTACCAATAACATCAACTCATTTGTGGACGGACTCTCAAATCACTCTCACGTGGATCAAAACGCCCGCTTCACGGTGGAAAGATTTCATCAGGAACAGAGTCATTCAGATACAAGAACTCACGCCTCATGCTCAATGGAGGCATGTTCCTGGCACATCTAATCCAGCCGATGGCCCTTCCAGAGGCCTAACTACTCAACAGCTCAAGGATCATCCTTTATGGTGGACGGGACCACCTTGGATGACCAAATCACTCAGCTCATGGCCGCGGCAGCAGCCGATATCAGACGACTTCAGCGTGCCTGAAGCTCGTCCGGGAGTTGCGCTCTTCGGTGCCACCCCCAAAGTCAATCATCATTGGGATTTGATTCATCAATATTCCTCACTCCGAAAACTCATCAGAATCACCGCAATCTGCTTCAAGGTTATTGCGAGACTGAAGAAGCAACCACTCACCTCTCCTGTAGCAATCATATCATCAGAGGAGATGGACGCAGCCAAGATCTTCTGGATCAAGGCTACTCAAGAAGCCTTTTTTGCTCAGGAACTCAAGGTGTTGAGAAAAAACTCAACATTTCACACAACTCACGCCTTCTCTCGTTTAACTGCCTTTCTTGATCACAAAGGAGTTATTCGGGTTGGAGGTCGACTCGACTCATCATCGCTCTCACCAGAGAGCAAACACCAAGCCATACTGCCGCGGCACTCACGATTGTCTTCACTCATCATTGAGCATTCTCATCTTCGAACTCTCCATGGAGGCACCCAGCTCACCCTTGCAGACGCAAGACACTCATATTGGATTCTGGGAGGTCGGTCTCCAGTGAAAACTCACATTCTCCGCTGTGTCACCTGTGCTCGACAGCGGGGAATAAGGGCTCAGCAGCTGATGGGACAATTGCCCACAGCTCGAGTCACACCTTCACGACCGTTCACTCATACCGGCATTGATTATGCCGGACCACTTACGCTCAAAACGTGGAAAGGTCGTGGAGCAAAATCATCAAAAGGATGGATCTGCGTTTTCGTGTGTTTCACCACCTCAGCCGTTCACCTTGAGGTTGTCAGCGACTACTCAACCAGTGGGTTCATCTCATCTTACCGGCGCTTTGTGTCACGCCGGGGCATTCCTCACTCAATTTACTCAGACTGCGGCACTAATCTCATCGGGGCGGACTCAACACTGAGAAGGATGTTCACTCAAAGCTCTCATGAACACCATGTTATTGCATCCATGTTGTCAAATGACAACACTCAGTGGCAATTTAACCCACCTGCGGCGCCACACATGGGTGGCAAATGGGAAGCTGTGGTGAAGTCACTCAAATTTCACCTCAGACGCACCGTAGGTGATACCTTGCTGACGTTCGAGGAACTTACAACACTGCTCACTCAAGTGGAGGCAACTCTGAACTCACGACCCCTCGAACCTCTCAGCGATGATCCTGACGACGTGTCAGCACTCACACCAGGTCACTTCTTGACCGGAAGTGCCCTCTCATCCCTGCCGGAAGCATCAGTGAATGACCTCAACATCGGTCATCTGGATAGATGGAAGTTTATCCAACAGAAATACCAATCATTCTGGAAACAATGGAGCACTCACTACCTGCAGAGATTGCAATCGATCTCAAAGTGGCATCATCCGGCAAATGACATCAAAGTGGGCACACTTGTGCTCATCACTGATGAACGGTTCCCGCCAAGCAAGTGGCCCCTGGCCAGGGTCCTTACTCTCCATCCTGGGAAGGACGGCCTCACCCGAGTGGTGACGCTGAAGACAGCCATCACCACACTCACCAGACCGATTGCTAAGCTCGCACCGCTTCCAACTCACCTCGGGGATCACCTCAGCTAGGACATCAGCAACTCTGCGCTGATGGCGGGAGAATGTTCGGGAATCCGCCTCGCCTTACAAGCGGGGCGAGCTTCTCGAGAGACTCGCGCCGGGGCAGCACCTCCTGGGCGCTCTCACCGCGCCACGAGGCCAACGCCTTCGGCAACGAACGCGAGGGCCTCGTGTCGGCCAACGGTCAGAGCGGCCATCTTTCTATCAGTATAAATCGTTTTGTGCCACGCGCTACGTCGTTCTTAGGCTCTTCTCAGTTTTTCACAAACATGGATCACTCATTTCAATAGCTTTTACTCATTCTCATTCGATGTAAATAAAATAACTCAAATTAAAGTGAACTCATAAGCGATTGCTGCAATTGGGGCGCAATTTGCTCAACAAAAGAGTGCATCATCATTATTCAACTCAGCTCAACACGAGGTGACGCCAAGCCCGTGATTCCATAGACACTCAGTGGCAAACTCATACGACGCTAACACGCGCAGTAATTAATATAATACTGGCGGTTAGCTTCACAGTGCTTTTAGTGCGTAAATTAAACATTATTAACTCATCGATCTCATCAAACTCATCGAACTCACTCTGTATTTTATCCACAATTTTTATACGGAATAAAGACAAACGGTTTTCCGTGCACTCAAGCCACGTCCGCGTGTCAGCTATTTTATTCTTTCCATCATCGTCACGATCCTCAACACCCGGCAATAAATTTACAACAAATCATTCACTCATTCCTGAACAATTGAATAGTTGCATTTCAATGAAATTATATTTGTTTATATTCAGCATCATGAAAAATATGTATCATTAGACCTGTCCTTAAGAAGGGCAAAATCGAATTTCAATGGTCTTACCCCCCAAATTGGTTCGAAATAATTTTTAAAAAATGTCAGAATTTTTTAAATTTTTTCCCTCCATATTTACCCACCGCTAGGAAGCCTTACTTTTTCCCATAAGAAAAGCATTGATTTTTCGTAATTTTTAATCTTTTTTTTATCGTCGCCCTAATTATCAGCTAAAAAATCGTAAATTCTCAGAAAATGTTGACAGCAATGTTACCTTTTTGGCGGATTTTTTGGAATTCGATACAAGCATTTTTGGGCTAGATCAATCACATCTTTATTCTCTGTATGTTTCGAAGAACGCGGAAAAAAGCAAAAGAAAGTCGAAGAACGTCGTTTTGAGAGCTCAAAATAGGAGGAATAAAATGGCAGAGGTTAAAAAAAAAGGAAACTTTTCGCCGAAGATAATAAATTCTCGGAAATCGCTGAAAATAGAGAAAAAAGTCGAAAAGTATTTTTCAGAGGTCTAAATATAGAAGTTAAAATCGGTTGTCTTCACACATTTTTTATTATAATAGAAGATCAGAACAGAACTTTTAGTTTATAAATATCGAAGTTAAAATCGCTTAAGTCATCACATATTATATTAAGGATCTTGATCCTGGCACGTATTTCTAAATGATATAGCAAAGAACATTATAATACTTCCTTAAACCGATTGCTTTGTTCATAAATTTTGCATGACCGTTACCTTCTTTGAATCAGGGAATTTCCTCCTATGTTCCTCAATGACTTGCAAAATGTATTGTTTCTGGTTTTCATTCTGCGTCGGAATATTATTAAAATCTGTGAATATACCAACAGCCCTTTCTGCCGCATCATTCACAACTTTTAATTTTTTGACAATTTCCGAACCTTCTCGGAAACTCTCATTTTCAGACCATAGAGATGGGTCAATTTGTAGAAACGATTGATCAATTTCAAATCGGCAAAAAAAATTCCGGGTTTGCGGTGTTACAAAATGATCCATCTCTTTGTCACAGTAATTACCAACGTCTTTTACGTTGATTACAATTTTCTTCGGGCAATTTTGATCAATTTATTCGATTACGTCGAGCGGGCCCAACTCGGACACCATGCGACGTTTCACGTCCAATGGTAAATTTTCATCAAAAAATGATAAGGCGACCGTTTCAGGGCTCAAAAACCAAAAGTGATTCACCAATTTTTGCATAGCTGCATTAGCTATCTCTTTGTCGATGCTCTTATAATTATAGTTTTTTCAAAAATTGAAGATCGTGATTTGGAGCTGCTCCTGCGAGTGGAGCAGTGAACCATGCTTCCAGATAAATTGTTACGATAAAAACCGATACATCTCGGATCGCCCGATATTCAGTTTTCGTCATTTCGAAACTGTCTCGGAACAAAAATATTTTCAAAGAGTAAATAGCTTTGGACATGAAACGTGCATGATGCATTGTACCCGGTGAACGTATAACGACTCCTTGCGATGGGACGGTTCCGAGAAATAATTTTGTTAAATTCAAAAGCTCCTTGTAATCCGCTCGAGGTTGATCCGTTTCTAATGCCCATTCAACAAATGAATTTATTCTCGTGATAGTCTCCACAGTTACAACGCTCTGTACTTTTTTATCATCAATTCCGATGCGAAATGCCGTTGAATCAATTTTCGACCAGGAATCTTTGAAACGTTTGAAAATAGGTTCATCTGGTCCAGTCGAGGGGGACTTTAATTTCGCGTTGAAAACGCTTTTCAAAACTATCTCGAAAATATGGTGTCGACATGGCAGGTATAAAATAGATTTCTCTAACATCTGTTCCAATAAAACCGCCGCGCCATTCATGACACCCATGTTCGAAGCCGTTGTATCACAACAAAGAGCTTTTATCGAACTCAAAGCACCCCACTCATCGAGAACATCATGAATGGCGTTCGCTTGCGTAACGCCTTTCCCATTTTCAAGTTTTGGGACACCTAACAGCTTCTCAGAATCACTGTTTGTTATCAAAATGGGTAGTCTCTCAAGCTTCTTACCGCTTTCATAATCAGGCAAAGTTTTCCATCCCAATGTAAAACAGCGGCTCGCAAGTCAGTATTTTGGAGCATACATTTTATTCTCATGGACCGCATTTCACGCAATTTTTCACGCTTTCTCTTTATCGAGCTCCGATTAACAATCAACGCATTTAAATCGAATCCAAGAAACTGAGCTACAGAAGCGATTAAATGAACGGCCGATGTATCAGAGACCTTGAACCTATCAAGAACCATGACGAGTTTGTCATTCACCACATCTACAATGCCTCGAGATTTTTTTTCGATGGTCCAGCATCATCTGCAGGATGGTCTTCTGTGGAATAATTCGAAAGTGTGCCAATGGATTTTTGTGACAACGCTTGTGAAAAGTCGCCACCATCACTCGATGCCAACTCCACGATCTCATCTGGAAGAAATTTTTATCGTTATTACATATCTTTGCTGATTTTGAGGATCAATAAAAAAAATGACCCTGAATGAAAAAAATGACACCGCGGTTTACAAAATATTGCTCACAAAAGGACGAAATTCGCAGATACGAATGAAAAATAAATAAATAAAAATTTAATTAAAAATCTGAAAATAAGCGCCATTAGAAATGTGAAAAAGAAGCCAAAAAGTATTACGACATTTTTCGATAGCGCCTCTCAGTGTACTAGTGTATATACGAAATTGAAGTTCAAAAAATAAAAAATACGCACAACTAGGTCCAGGAATTCGAAATTTGCAAATACAGAAATCTTCAGGATCATAAAAAGATTGTTTGTTCAAGATATTCGGAGAAAAATTACCAAATAATGCTCTTTCCTGTTCCATTCTTTCCAACCTCTGTAACGCATCGGTTGTTTTTCGCAATTCTGCTGCCTCCATCTAATCATATGTGCTTTGGATATCCCAGATGAAACCGATACGACCAGGCTTTCTTTGATTTTGCAGAAATTCCGTTCTTATATCGTCGAGGCGTGCAAGCACATCTTGATGGGCGATGTCAAAAAGGCCATCCAGTTTACCGCAAAATTCCTCTTCCCTCTTTTTATTGCTTGGGGCATTAATATTTTTTCCCAATAGATGCCATTGTTGATGTAAATCCATCAGTTTCGTTACGCAGTTATAATCTTGCTTCGTTTTTAATCTGGTTTTTCTCCAAAAAATCATAGTTTCACGCACGGCTAGTGCTGCACTTGTTTTTATATCAAAACCTGACACTCGTGTGTTGAAAAATAAAACTTTTAAAACTTGACGAGTTGATGGTAGTTTGTTCCCGAAAATTTGGGAATCCACATAACCAATCAAACGAATGTTTTCTCGTAAACGCATTGTGCACCTAACCTTAATTGACGAAATATGGGAGAGTGCAATTGTTGGCTGTTGGAGACCGACTGCTGGGCTTCAAGTCGACGCTCTTGGCACTCGGAGTGCAGTGGTGATATGACTCTTTGTTCGGGCGCGTTGGTGTTACTCCGCGCGGATATAGTCCGGACGCACTGCACACATAGCGCGTGCTGGGTCAGAGGAAATAGGACTATGGTGCGTTGTAGAAAGAACGAAATTAACAAAGGAGACGTATCATTTCACGTTGTGCTAATCTCAAATAGTTTATTTTGGATAATTTCATCTAACTCTCGTTAACTTATGATTGAAAATCTTGATGCACTTTTTCTCATTACTATAATTGATTGCCAAAACATAATTCGAATAAACATTCAAGACAAACAATCAGAATGTGAATGTACGCGATGTCGGGTTCTTGAAATTGGTTTTTGTGCGGGTGCGACGTGCGGGAACAGCAAGTGAAGCAAGAAAAACAGAAAAATTTTAAATCATGGCATAATCGAATTGGCTGCAGGGATGGCCTTGAATTTTTATTACGTGATTTATTATTTTGAACAAAGAATTCCGTATGTTTCAAGACTACTCCGATTGAATTCTTTCGATATTCAACTCTCCAAATCACGTTTTTCGACTTTTTTCCGCGTTTTTCGCAATATATAGAGGATAAAGATGTGATTAATCTAGCCCAAAAATGCTTGTATCGAATTCCAAAAAATCCCACAAAAAAATAACATTATTATCAACATTTTCTGAGAATTTACGATTTTTTAGCTGATAATTAGGGCGACGATAAAAAAAAGATTAAAAATTACGAAAAATCAATGCTTTTCTTATGGGAAAAAGTAAGACTTCCTAGCGGTGGGTAAATATGGAGGGAAAAAATTTAAAAATTTCTGACTTTTTAAAAAAATTATTTCAAACCAATTTGGGGGGTAAGACCATTGAAATTCGATTTTGCCCTTCTTAAGGACAGGTCTAATGTATCACATGCATGTTTTGTGTCGTATTTTTCGTTTACCTTAAGATTATCTCACTGTAAAATCTTCATTATCAACATCTACGAGCATATATATCAAGGGGATCAGGTTACAGCATCAACACGCTGCGTATTTGTGGCTCCTCACCCCAATTATTATCCTTAGTCAGGGCTACACATATGCTTGAGAGAAAGAAAGGTGTAACAAGTGTAAAGAGACTCTAATACGGGAGAGAAAGAGAACTGTATAGACGGTTGGTTGAGAGTGAGAGAGCTATTGCAGGTATAGAGAGAGCTGTATAGGGCGTTGCTGCTAGAGGAAGAAAGAAAGATATAGAACGTATAAAGGAGGCGGTAATATAGGGAAGAGAAAGAAAGCTGTATAGACGGTTGACTTGAGACAGTAGTATAGTTATACCCACATAAACGTGTGCAAGTATGTATACCACAATACATCAGAGACATCGTGGTGCTCTGCGAACCTACGAAGAGCCGCACAAAGAGGAGACCACAATAACATGTAGAGAGAGAAAGGAGCATCGCGCGAGAGAGTGCGAGGTATAGCTACACACACACTCGCACGCTCGCGCGTACATATATAGCACTGTGTATCGGTGACATCACATGCTTCTTTCCTAAGTACAATGAGAAAGAGAGCTGCATATGAGACCGCCTTGGGAGAGACTAAAGCTCTTTATTAATAATATAATTTGAAAAATTTTAAATTTTGAAAATCGACGATTGAACTCAATCAATCGACGCTCACATGCGTACTCATGTATGATACTTTTGTATCAGTGACGCCGTACGCTTCTTCCTGCCCCACGTGCAACAGAGGAAGAGAGGTGCGATATGTAGGGGTGATAGAGAAAGCGATATAGACGACGGGTGGTCTTGCCATGATTGTCTCACAAGGATCTGCAAGAGATAGAAACAATTGAGTCTTAATTCTCATATATACTTTCAATACAGAAAGGGTGTATCAACCCCCAATATAAATTCATTCTCTTTTAAAGATAAAAATCTTAGGGCGGGAGCACCTTTGAAATTTGATACTTGATACAAAACATATATTGTTTACATAAAAAAAAAATCTTGAAAAATTAGTCATTTCTACAGATCATGCAACAGCCATGAAAAAACAATGTGGTGCGTAAATTGTGTGTATGATAAAATAATATAAAAATGATCGCATACAAGATCGTGGGAAGTTCCTGTCGATACGTGTTCGAGGGTGGGAATAAAAATTTCGACTGATTAAAATTTCGAACGGCTAAAACCTCGAGTTTGTATAATTTAGAATATTATGTAGACCGATTAATCCTGTTAGAGCTTTCAATGCTGAAAATGAATAAATAAGAAACTTGAGAGTTCGAAACACGTTTATATCGAAGATAGAATGTCATAACTGGTCAGAGACCGAAGGCTGATTCATCGATTTTACAAAAATTCGATTCTTGCGTCTGACACTGTTGTTTATCGCTACATCACACCTGCAGCTTAAACTTATTTGCGTATCAATTCTTGGAATTCTGGATGTAAGAGCCAGGAACGACTCTAACCTTTGACCTTGAAAGTTAAAGACTCTTATAAAATTTTGAATGTAAGAAGGGCATATAAGGTATATTACGCACATGGTCCATACATCCTTACCGCTACTGACCGCGAAAAAATTCTTCGATTATAAATCTTAGAGTGGAACGCCTTCGAAATTTGACATCGTTGTTTGTCGCCACATCTTTCACACGTGAAGTATAAACAAAAAATGCGTTGGAATCATCTCGATGAATCGTTCATCATCGTCAAAAATGAGCTCGAAACATTAGTACATCGCCGTAAAATGTCTTATTCTCATTTCATCTCGAGTCTTTGAGCGAAACGCGCGCGAATATCAGGTTTATAAAAACACAAGTTACACCGTTACAAATCTCTCTTTTTTTCTTGTTTTTCTGTTATAATTTTTATAATGTATCCACGATATACAGATTTTAGTTTTCTACAGTTTATGTTTGAGTGTTGTGTTGTGCATTCCGAGAATATGGACAGTATCTATATACGCACCAGGAGCTGGAAATTGCGTACAGACATTATAGTGAATTGATGTACCAATATTATAGGGAGCTTAGATTAGGACGTGATATAAATCGCGAAAGTATAGCGCCAGGTGTAAGCTGCGTTGTTATGACGCCGCATAGTGTTGCTGTATACCGGGGGGAGGTTGTACACATTGGCAGCTACGGTTATACAGAGGTCGACCTCGGTGAAAGCGCCTTTTATGACGCGAGTAGCCTTTATCACCCCACGGCAATACTACCAGTGATACCGGCCCTCCTAATCGAATGCGGGCTCCACGGACTCGGGTATCTTCGCCACGTAGACTATGTGCCGCGAATAGTGTCAGATTTGTGCGATGGATTCTTATTTTCAGCCGTCCCTATGAATCCTGGATACAGCCCCCAACTCAGCATCCAACTTTATTTTCCTGCAGGACGAGATGAGGAGGATGGGGAGGACGCCGTACTCGTAGGACGAGATGTGGGGGCTGTAATCGTAGAACATATCCACGAGGAAGATTTTCAAGGGTATGACAACGGGGATGACGACGATGGGTCCGAGGACGATGAAAATATCGGTGAAATGTAGTTTAGCGTAAAAAAACAGTAAACAGGAGTGCGTATAAACAGGAGTGTGTATTTATTAAGTGCGAACAAATCAGAGTGCATCGAGAGAAAGAGAGAGATAGAGAACTGAAAACAAAATTCATCGAGGAAGAGAGAGATAGAGAACTGAAACCAAAATTCATCGAGGAAGAGAGAGATAGCAAGCCATCGTAAGTTTTTTATCATTTTTATTTATTTTTCATTATTATCTTGGACCGCTATGACGACTCCAACTACACCCTCTCACCCTCCCCTACCACCACCGCTCGACCAAACCGAGCTGGCGGGGAGACCGAGGAATGGGTTAGGAGTGGGAATAGGAGTGGGGGTCGCTATAGCGGTCCACATACTACTGACTACTCTAAACATCATCGTCGAGAAGGTTCTAGAAAGCTTCTCGAATGTTCTGACCTTCATTACCCCCGCGAAGGAACAACCCTTGCGACTCTCATTGACCTTGACGTCGAACTTTCGAGACGCATGACGTCATCATCGAACCTTCGAGAAAGTTCCAGAAGTTTCTGGAAGGTTCTAGAAAGGTTCTCGAATGTTCTGACCCTCATTACCCCTCTCACCCTCATTGCCCCTCTGACCCTCATTACCCTCGCCTTCATACCATGTACGTGTGACCAACGTGCATGTGTGTGCGTGTGTGTCCGTGTGACACTAACCCGCGTTGGCGCAGAAACCCCCTTGCCTTCTCTACTTACTTGTCTGGACGTGACGATGAATTTGCTATTTCAATCGTCGAACATATTCATTATGTACCTGATCTCGTCGCAGCAGGAGCTCGATACTATCGAGCATGTATTTCATGTGTGTACCATCCACTACCTGAGGAGGGGATTAAGAAAGGAGGACCTACAGAGGACAAAATAGCCGAGGCAATGGAGGGAATTTACTCATTTCTGAAAGGAAATTTGGACGAATGTCAATTTTCAATGAATGAGTTAATGAACCAATTAAATGGAGATTTCGTTCCTGACATCAGAACGGTTAAAAAACATTTACAAGTTAAGTATGGAGATGACATTCTTATAAACGAAAAACAAGGACGTGACTGTATAGTTTGTTTTCGGAATACTGGCTTTAAAATACTTTCGGAGAAATGGAATGAAGAAAAAAAAGGACTCTCATGAAGAAAAACTAAGAGTTATTCGCGAAGCTGCTGCTTCGCGAGGACATTAGAGGTGTCGTTTACGATAAAAATAATTATCCCCCATCGGATACATTCGTAAAAGATGTCGAAGCCGCTGTTCCTGAATCTTTGCAAGTTTTTCTTGCCACGAACATCACAAAAGATAAACGCGGTGCATTGGAGCAGTGGAAAAAAAATGTACAGCGATAGCTCACTCCATAATAACAGTTGTGCGTCCTCGTTCCTTTTTCTTTTCGCTTCAGATAGGTGTCGGAACTTTTCTTTATAAAAAATTTGGTTCAAAGAGTTTCATCAACATATTATCGGCAATGGGATTCTGTTCACCGTATCGGTAAATAACGATTTTCGAAAATTCGTGTATTCATCGAGCTGAAAGTGAAATTCTGTAAAATTCGTTTAGTCAATTCGTGTCTGACAATGCGGATTTCAACACAAACACCCTTGACTATCATGGAACGTTTTATGCAATGGGAGGAATACATTGCGTGACACCCTACACAGTAATCCAGCGTGAGAAAAAAATTCCGCGTATTGTCGAAATAAAATCAGCTTCAGAAGTTGCACAATTGGGCATGGTTCCTGTGCTCTCTTACAGCAAACATAAATCGGCAGGCTTGCAGTATATAACTGTTGCCGATGTCGAATCTCTTCGTCAACTTCCGAGCGAAATTTTACCAACAATACCAGATTTAATTTGGCTTTACGGAAAATGGAGTTGCTCCATCGGAATTCCAGGATGGAATGGTTTTATGGAGAGTGTAACAGCCAATATGCATTACGAACGCTCAAAAGTTATCTGTCTTCCATTTATCAATGCGCCGCCATCGGATTATGACACGATCCTTACATCGCTTCTCGAAGCTATCGAGAATCGCAAGCGTTGCAGTCAAAAAACCACCTTCATCACATTTGATCAACCGCTTTACTGGAAAGCTCGCGACATCGTGAGGGCTGCTGACCCATCATCTGATTTGAAAAACGTCATAGTGAGACTCGGTGGATTCTATCTATTGATGTCGTTTATGGGAACAAATGGCATCATCATGTCGGGTAGTGGAATTGAAGAGCTTTTCAAGTTGATTTATGCAGAAAATTGTGTCGAAAAATTATTTCAGGTCACGCATATGCACGAGCTGTTCGCGCTCATATTTTATCACACACAGCTTTGTCGAAAATTGTACTGGACTCGCTGGAATTAGACAAAAAGGAACGTGATGAACTAGATTACTACGCGGAAGATGTTTTCAATCGACCTACCATCGTGACTGCCGCAGAAAACAATGGAGTGAAAAACGTATACGACAAATTTGCAAAAGAATTGGATGCTATCGCAAACAGAGGTCCTACGGCAAAACTATGGGTACAGTACCATCGTATGGTTTCTCTGGTAAAGATCTTCCTGGAGGCAGAAAGATCCGGTAATTGGGAACTCCATCTCGATACCATACAAAAAATGCTTCCTTTCTTTCATGCCAGCGGACATTTTCTGTATGGGAAGTCTGCTCATTTATGCCTACAGGATATGCGAGCTCTGCATGAAAAAATACCCATAAAAGATTATGTCAAGTTCACTAAACGTGTCTACTTTATGACTCGTCACACGGAAAAATTTTGGTCTGGGATTATGTCAGACATGACGATGGAGCAGACTCTTATGTGATCCATGAAGACAACAGGAGGACTGACTCAGGGACGGGGAATTTCAGACAGCATAATAGCATCGTGGACTTTGGGTATGGTTCAGCTTCAAAACATTTGTGAACAAATTGAAAATTCTTCCGGAGTATCTTGCTCTACAACCGAACAACACGTCGACATGAGACACTCGCGGATTTCTCGACACAATCGTGACATTGAGAAATTGAACATGTGGCTCGCAGGTCATAATCCTTTTCCTGAAAATAAAGAATTGATGTCTATTGGCACAGGAGTTATTGCAAACCAGAACATAAATTGTCATCGTGCATACGAAATTGGTCGTGACATGATTACTAAAATCATTGGAGCGGATTTCGGATCCTTGTCATTCAAAAGGAAGGATAAAGTGCTTCCTATATCGGCAGTAAATACCAGCATTAAAATCGACGCGTCACCAGTTCCGATCAATCCATTGTTACTTTTCCAAAGAATGTGCATAGCGAAGAATTCCGGGACTGACCTGAAACATTTTCTGGCACACGAGCTCGCTCCGTTCCCATTGTCTTTGTTCACCGAAGAAGGAATGCGGAAAGGAACAAAGTCGCTATTATACAATGCCTTCGAACCTTTGACCGAAAAATTACAACCTGGTGGCAGACATCATCACATAATCGATGGTGGATTCCTTCTGCACAAAGTTGTTTGGGGTCGAATCGAGACGTTTGAGCTCATCTGCAAGAAATATGTCTCATACGTGCAACAACACTTTGGAGAAAATGTGACAATTGTATTCGACGGTTGTCCGAATGATATGAGACTTGCAGGAACAAAAACTTCGGAAAGGGTACGACGGACCAGGAAAACCCAATTACCACAGTTCACATTCGATGAAACTACGGCTCCGAAAGTTAGCCAGGAGAAGTTTCTTGCAAGGGACCAAAATAAGGGCAATTTAATACAAATGCTCCGCCGTTATTTCACAAAAACCGGAATGAAAGTAGAGCATGCTTTTGAGGACGCTGATACCCTCATTGTAAACACGGCAATTAAAGAAGCATCGGTTTATGGCTCGGTGGAAATCGTCGGCGAAGATATCGATCTTTTGGTTTTAATTACCGGACTTGCACAGGACAAAAAAAATATATTTTTTCGCAAACCAGCTAAAGGCAATACACCAGCAAAGCTATACTCTCCGAATAGTTTCAAGCATGACAAGTCTGTCCTTGAGAACATTCTTTTCATTCATGCTTTCAGCGGTTGCACCACGTCATCTTTTTATAATATTGGAAAGTCGAAATTTATCAACACGCTCGAGAAGAATCCGGAGCTACAGTCATCGGTAGAATTATTTAAGCAAGAAAAGGTCGATCCGGAGGTTATAATTTGTGCTGGAGAGCGATTCCTCATCGCCTTATACGGTGGTAATAAACAGGAGAAATAGATTAATATTTTGCGATTCCACCGCTTTGCAAAGTCAATGACGACAAATAAGTTGAATCACCTTTCATTACTTCTACCAACAAAAAGCGCAGTCCGCCAACATATTTTCCGGACATATCTACAAGTACAAACGTGGCTCGGATTTTTCAAAGATCCTCAGGAATGGGGTTGGCGACAGACTAATTACGGGCTGGAACCAATTTGTACCACAGCCGAATCCGCTCCACATGAACTTTTAAAACTCATTTCGTGCAAATATAAAGGAAAGTGTGAGGCTGCTTGTGGGTGCAGAAAAGCAGGAATTAGTTGCTCCGTTATTTGCCTGCATTGTAGTGGGCAAACATGCAACAACATCGCCGGAGTCGACATTCTATTTAACGACGACGACGACGACGATGATGATGATGTTTCGAGAATCTCCACAACTCGAAGAGTTAACCGAGGAAGAACTTATTCAGCCAGGACCATCGAAACGACGAAAAATATAAAAAAAAGGGGGGCCCTTAATTATTATTTTTGGCTACACAAATAATTATTTGTTCAATAAATTTCATGTGTTTGTTTCATAATTTGTCTGGTTTATTTATTTATTTTGTATCGCAATAATTCCCCGAACAACCTTTCATCCGTTTTGACGTATGCATACAACCGTGCGAGCGGCTAAGTCGAAACGGGGCACGGACTTACCGACTTTGCGGCGCGCTAGAGATCGTAATTTTGGTCGGAGGGAAAAAATGAAAAAAGAAAATTGTAGGTCTCAACATGCTCTAAAAGTTTTATAATAGACATTTTTTCGATATCTATCGCGATAAAAGAGAAAATAGCAAAAAACAAATTTCACTACCTTAAATTTTGACTTTTTCGATCGATATCTTAATAACGATGAACGATAAGTAAAAAATGTAAGAGACCTTAATTGTAGAACGTAAGAAAAGCAACAAAAAAGTATTGATTCAAAATTATGGTATCTCAACGGAGAACCGAGTTATTGTAAAAAAACTGAATTTAACCCTTTTTCAAGATGGCGGTAAATGCACATAGGAAATCTTGGTCGACAATTTGAAGTTAAGCTTTTCTGCCCCCCCCCCCCCCCAAGTCATATAAAAAATTTAACCTTCTCGGTTCATTTGCATTTCCAAATGTATATAATGACTGGACTAAGAGGAATGTAGTAACAGTCGTGACCAATCAGAAACTCGAGAGGCATCAAGAGGCCTTTGCTTGTGTTGTCTGCACGTGTATATACAGACATGTCGAATCCTTCGATGTGTTAGAATTTTAGCATAAACTTGAGCCTGTGCAAAGTTTTTTCTCAGCAATTATGCCACCTATCATACTGATTTTGGGCTCAATCGAAAGAGAATTTCGCTATTAGTCTCCAGTTCAATTTTCAGAACATCAATGGACTCCTGAGTTTCGTAATTAAACATAATGGCATGCCAATTTTACCCCCACCACTGTGAATCGTTTTATTCAGAGATAATATAGTCTCGACGAGCCTCGGGCCAGCAGATGACAGAGCTGTCAATGTATTTGTCCCGAGACTCTACCGAGTCTCTTGATATGCACCCAAGTTTTCAGAAAAATCCGACCTGTGTTTTAGCAATAAAAAATGATTAAAAATTAAAATGTCAATTTTTTAGTGATATCTTTTTTGGAATGCATTTTATCGGAAAATGCAGTACATAAAAGATATGTATCTCGTTCTCCTCTACAAAAAAGGTCCTACACAAAAATCTCATAAAATTGTTATTTAAGGAGTTATTTGCAATTGAATAAGAAATTTCGAATTTTGCATTTTGCATTCGTGAGCGGTAATTAATCAACATATCATTTCAAAACTCATAAATCATCTAGGGCAAATCCTCCCCAAGAGATCCGTGCAAGATTTATTGACCTGCGCTATATAGTTAAGCAACAATCTCCGGTCTACGAAAATCCGGAGTTTTTAAATTCCCAAAATTATCATTTTCGGTAAAAAAAAACACCGTTTTTCGACGATTTTAAATTCCCGCTTATAAACAAATAGCAATAACTCCGAAAATTATGTAGATATTTGAAATTTCCTTCAAGATTCTGATGCGTTTTTGTAAATCGAAGAAATTAAAAAAAAAAAGTCGTAATATCTTGATTGCAACCCGAGATGTCAATTGTTTAACGTTTTTGCAATTTACCATTGTTGTAATCAAGATATTTACAAAATTCAAATTCGTAAGCCTTCTGTACACTTTTGGGCATGAGATTCAATATAGTACTAACACTTTCGAGCATTCTTCTCATTGCGGGTGATAATTTATTACGGCCGTCCGCGCGCGGATCAGCGGGCAGCGTCGGCCGATCGGCCGGGCGGCGCGGTGGAGGTACCGCGTCCCTTCCCGCAGCACCCCTCGAGCGGTTTAGTTAACAAATTCAATAACTTCTTTATAAATGGTCATAGAGAGTTGATTTTTTTTTCATTCTGCATACTTTTTTCTCGCGAGTTATCTGGCGACTTTTTTTTAACTGAAATCACTTAATGTATCGGTCATGGTTACGAACTCGTTAAGTACTTCAGCTGAAATTTTTTTTTCAATCTAATTTTTTTTTCGTTTGTAATCTTTCTTTGGATTGGACTTTTTTTCATACAGAGATTTTATTCTTGTTCTGGTTGGTAGAACAACTATACTTCTGAACTTAATTCTTTTTTCTATCAACAGTCAACATTATTTGTAGATTTTATAAAATAAAATAATGTCCTTCCGTACTTGACCACATATATTTTAATAAAGCTCAATTTATTTTATAACTTTTTGCGAAATTCAACCTTAGCTTTTTGCGAGGGTTAACTCATTTTTGTTTTGTGTGATTTGACTTTATTTGTTAATTTTTTGAAAGGGACCCTCTTCTTACTTTTTGATAGGATTTGATTTTTTCAGGGATTTTTGTGAGGGAAGATTTCTGGAGTGTATGTACATTTGTGAAAAAATATGGAAACGGGGGTCAACAAATGTACTTGTCCAGGATTTTTTCCCCGAGGGAGACATTTATGCTTGATATTATTTGTTTTTTTCTATTTCTTTCCGAACCTCTCGCTTTATATAGATTAAAAAAAGTTTATATTGGGCAATTATCACTTTTCCATTTCTAAGCCCCGACTCCTTTTACTTCGAATCAATTTTTTATAGAAGAGATTTTATTCCGAAATTTCTCACTTTCGATGAATGAAAAATCAAAAAACCCGTTTTATGTAATTTTAGAGAAAATATGAAATCTATTGTGGAAAAAGTCTATGCATTTTTTATTCCTATTTTTATCAACAACGGGGTGAAATCATGATATTTGTCAATACCGTTGAAGAAGTCAATGCCATGAGATCAAGAAGTTACAGGTATCTCGATATTCTCATTGAATTTCGAAAAGTTCAAATAGTATGTTATGGATATTTTATAACAGCATATTGAATAAAACGGACAAACTCAAACTAGGACCGTGCCTAAGAAAATGTAATAAATGTAGTTGTATTAGTTGGATTACCTTCGTGCAAATTTTGATACCATCAGAACCAGAGCGACTGTAGAGGAAAACTTTTTAAATAAAATGTTTTCAATTTATAATGCCACAATCGGAGCCAAAAAGTGGAAATACTTAGTACACATGTCACTTCACAAAATTTTCAAAGTTTCTAGGTATCCGCTGCATTCCAATGATACAAATTTTGATACTATCAGGAAAAGAGCACCCGAAGACTTTCTGAAACAATTTTTAAAATTTATTGTCTGACAACTAATGCGGAAAGCGAAAAAAACATAGCGCACATGAGGCCCAATAAAATTCAGATATTTTGGATGTAGCCATTGCGTTTCAAAGACAGTAATTTTGATCCCATCCAAAAATAAGCAGCTGAAGACTTTGTAACAAATTTTTTAATTCATAATGTAATAGAAACAAAAAGTGGAAATACTTAGCATACATGTCGCTTCAAAAAATTGTCGAAGTTTGTAGGTATCCGTTGCATCCCAATGTAATACGAATTTTGATACCGTCAGAAAAAAGCTTCCGAAGACTTTTTGAAACAACTTTTTGAATTCATTACGCCACAACCGAAGCGGAAAAGTGAATAACTTGGCATACATTGGGCCCAACAAAATTTTTGAAGTTCGGATATATCCATTGCATCACAAAGATACATCCCATTCATAAATGAGCAATCAAATACTTTTCGTAACAAATTTTTCAATTCATGTTGCCACAGTCAAAGTGAAGAAGTAGAAATACACAGCACACATAATGTCCGATAAAATGATAAAACGTGGTATGGATCCATTGCGTACCAATGAGGCAAAAAATGTGACCGAAGGGCAAAACTAAAATGAATGGAGAAAAAGTAGGACAACTTTTTAAAATAATGATGGCACAATAAATCTACTTCGCTCATATTTATTTGATCAAAGATTTCGATCGTTTATTTTAATTCATCAACATACAATATTTGCGTGTTGTTTCCTTATTGAGAAATAAAATTTGAGATTTATAAAAAAATTCGAAGATATAGGTTAGAGAACCTATTTTTCTCGCCGCTGGGTATGAAAATACTTATAAATATTTTTGGCACACGAATAACTTTATCGTATACATTCAATGCTTGATACTTTTTGTCCACTGAACTTCGAAATGACTTTTTTGAATTACAAATTATCCAAACCCGCGATTCACATGTCCCGCACCGCACTTCGCACGCTTCGCACTGTCAAAACCACGGTCTGAAATTCACTGGTATCCGTATAGTAAGAAATCAACCAATCAAAAGCTCGAGAGAAACCAAGAGGCCTTTGATGGTGTTATATACAGACATGTAAAATTCTCGAACATGTTAATAACTTCTGTATAATTTTGAGCCTGTACAAAGTTTTTTCTCAGCAATTACGCTACCGATCATGCTGATTTTGGGCTCGATCGAAAGAATATTTCTTAATTAGTCTCCAGTTCAATTTTCAAGGCATCAAATGGCTCCTGAGCTTCGTAATTGATCAAAATGACATTCCAATTTTACCCCCACCACCGTGAATCATTTTATTCACAGAAAGTGTAGTCTCGGCGAGAGGCTCAGGCCAGCAGACGACAGAGCTGTCAATGTACTTGTCCCGAGACTCTACCGAGTCTCTTGATAACTCAGGTCAAACCATTGTCAGAATTAACATCATTAATCAAGTTTTATCACAAAGCAATTAAACAAAGAAACTGTAAATTAATTATAAATAAAGAATGAAGTCAAAAAAGTATAAAATAGTAAGGACACGATTAGGACACCCAGTATATCCGATGAAAATAAACTCTCCAAACATCTATCTCCTATCCTTCTCCGACCAAGGATGAAAATAAAAGCGATCATACTCTGAAACATAAAAAGAGTATCAAAGCATTACTGCGGTCATTTCCTATACCTATCCTTCTTCGATACATTTACCTGTCCAGTACCGAACCTAATTTCAAAACAACTGAACTGGCCATTGACCTATATATACAAATCAAGAGACGCGGCAGCGGCTCGACGCCAAGCATTAAAAAAAAAGCGTAGCGCGAGCCTTGCCGCACTCTTGTATACAGAAAATCCTGGCCAAAAATCCCCTCCCCGGGGAAAAAACCTTGGACAAGTACATTTGTTGACCCCTGTTTCCATTTGTTTTCACAGAAAAAAACTACCCAAAAAAGTACAACATTTTTAAAAATTTGGCAAGATTGAGATAGGAAAAAGAAGATTGTTTCTATAAAATAACTATACTCTAAATGACAAATAGAAATGAAAAACTTCACATATTTTATCGAGATCCCAAGAAAAAAAGCAACAATGCCCATCGTGAGTGTCTGGTAAAAAACAGAGTCTACAAGTAAATCATCAATTTACGCATAAAAAAAATAATTACTTTACAAAAACAGAAATGGAAAAGCCAATGATTTACGTTCAGCACTAAAATTTATAATATCAATAATAGGACAAGTATTTTATTGTCGCTTGAGGATGGAGTATTTAAAAAAAAGGAAAAATTAGTTGGTTATTGAAAAAAGTCACCAATGTACAAAAATAAAAATCGGTCAAAAGAACAGAGTCCAGAAAAAAAAATCGGGATGAAAAAAAACTTGAAGAAAAAAATTTCAAACGAAAAAAATTAGATTGAAAAAAAAATTTCGGCCGAAGTACTTGGCGAGTTTATAATACATACAACATTACGTGAAATACATTACGTGATCCAAGCTAAGCAAAAAAACTCGCCAAGTACTTCGGCCGAAATTTTTTTTTCAATCTAATTTTTTTCGTTTGAAATTTTTTTCTTCAAGTTTTTTTTCATCCCGATTTTTTTTTCTGGTCTCTGTTCTTTTGACCGATTTTTATTTTTGTACATTGGTGACTTTTTCAATAACCAACTAATTTTTGCTTTTTGTTAAATACTTCATCCTCAAGCGACAATAAAATACTTGTCCTATTATTGATATTATAAATTTTAGTGCTGAACGTAAATCATTGGCTTTTCCATTTCTGTTTTTGTAAAGTAATTATTTTTTTTATGCGCAAATTGATGATTTACTTGTAGACTCCGTTTTTTACCAGACACTCACGATGGGCATTGTTGCTTTTTTTCTTGGGATCTCGATAAAATATGTGAAGTTTTTCATTTCTATTTGTCATTTGGAGTATAGTTATTTTATAGAAAAAATCTTCTTTTTCCTATCTCAATCTTGCCAAATTTTTCAAAATGTTGTACTTTTTTGGGTAGTTTTTTTCTGTAAAAACAAATGGAAACAGGGGTCAACAAATGTACTTGTCCAAGGTTTTTTCCCCGGGGAGGGGATTTTTGGCCAGGATATAACTTCTTTTTTTCTGAATAGCCCCGAATCCTAGAATTTTTACATGATAACAGATAATCCTTGAATATCTACGCTGACATAACCAGTAAAACCCTAGCTCAATATCAAATATGCAATGCGATGCTATAAAGTAAAAGCGAACAAACTTAGTACAGCTTGCACAAACGAAACGCAGAAATTCATTTCAGTTAACACCTCGCGTTTCCTGCAGTATATTGAGAAATTCGATACATATATTTGGTGCGTCTCAGCAATGTGCATTTCACTAATATGAGAAAAACATGAGCGAAAGGCCAACAATGAAACCGTATAGAAATATTTGTGGAACACTTTTTTTTAATAAATCATATCACAATGCACACTAAAAACTTGAATGAATATTGAATTTTTACATTGTGTTCTCATGCTTTTATTTCCACTTATATCTTTTGCACAAGCCTGACCGAGCGATGCCATTACACTGTTGCTGAATTTCTGATCCTTCGACTGGTTGTGAAATATGGTAACAGATGATCCTTGAATATTTACGCTGACATAATCAGTAAAACCCCAGCTCAATATAAAATATGTAGTGCGATGCCAAAAAGAAAGAGTGAAGGAACTTAGCACAGCTCGCAGTAACGAAGCGGTGATCCTTGTATGCAAAGGAAAGAAGGCATCTCTTGTTTCCGCAAGGAATAGCAAATGCTTCATTGCTTTAAGTTTCACCAGTTTTTTTAGATCAAATTGTCGAAGCAGAGAATCTCAGCCCGATTCACAGCTCGTAGCGCCTTCAGTATATTGGTAAATTTCTTGAAGCCGAAAAGAAAAATCAAAGGAACTGACAAGGAAAGGTACTTTGGTGTCCCCCTCCGATTTTGATAATTTTTATATATGTTATAGTCCATCGAAAATTAAGAGACACGTAATTTTTTTTATCGGCTTAAAGTTATTTTTAAGGGGTGAAATCGACCCCCAAAGTTGAGCATGTTTTGCATCTGGTAGAGTGTTTCATATAGAAGCACTTAACCGATCGTAACGAAACCAATTGCAAAACGTTTTTCACGTCAAATAACCTGTATATAATGTTCAACTTCTTATGCACCCCTATTACATGGGGATGATTCACCCCCGAATATCCAGAATTCTTTTGTATAAAAAAAACTTGCAATCCGATTTCAATAAAACAAACGCCATTTTGCAGAGCAAAAAAAATAAAATTGACGTATTTTTGGGTTTTTCTCAGATTAAAAAAATTAAGGGGGTAAAACACCCTTAAAATGTCAAATTTCATTTTGAGCACTGTCCCCTTCCGATTTCAATATTTTTTTTATAAAATGTAGCTTATCGAAAAATAAGACCACCTATTATTTTTATTGGCTCAAAATTATTTTTAAGGCGTGAAATCAACCCCCAAAGTTGGGCATGTTTTGCATCTGGTAGAGTGTTTCATATAGAAGCACTCAACCGATCGTAACGAAACCAATTGCAAAACGTTTTTCACGTCAAATAACCTGTATATAATGTTCAACTTCTTATGCACCCTTACTTACTGCAGGGGGCTGAACCACCCCCTGACATTCATAATTTTTTGTATAAAAGAAAAATTGTCATTCGATTTCAATGGAAAAACCAACATTTTGAAAAGCAAAAAAAAATTATAGTGAATGTGTCTAGATTTTTCGAATAAAAAAAATTAAGGGGGTAAAACACCCCTAAAATCTCAAATGTCATTTTGCGCACTTAAATGATAAAATTCAATTCAATTGGTCTCATTATCATTGCGTATCGACTTATATGCTAAATAATATTTATTTCGCATGTACATCCGCTGCCCTTCTGACATGCTTCACGTTTATAAAGAAGTGTTGGTATCCGTTCTATTTATATAAGTTTCTATTTTGAACGATTTACGAAAATAAAAAAAAAACTCAAATATCAAAAGAGTCGCATCAGCAATTCACCGCCCAGAATGTAAACAAAGCTGGCTCATGCCTTGCCATATTCTTATTCATATCAAGAACCGCTATAGTGGCTCGACCCCAAGTATTCTTGAAAAAGCCAGTTCGCTCAGGCTAATGTTTGAGGTATATCCGAAAACCAAATAAAAATGCTGTTTTCGTGGTGATGTCAGATCAAACCGCCCACTCAAGATGAAAAAGGTAAAACTGACTTTATATTATTCCAGAAGTTAAGTTGCTGTTCGACTGTTGATCAGTCATTATCGTGTCCGCTATCGTGAATACCGTATTGTTATTAACATGTCCATCAATCCAATGAACGTAATAAGACTGTTGTTTCTTACATTCGAGGTAATGAACATTCCTGACAGTCCTGTTAACAATAATGAAGTGGAATTGAAAGAGAGTTTCGCGGAAATTCTGAAGGCCTCTATGGCAGAGTTCAATCAGTTAGAAATCGTCGAAGATACGACATTAGATTTTCAAGAACCGTTTAGAGATGTCATAGTAGAACCTGTCGAAGATAATGACATCGAATGGGGTCTTGGAGAATCTCCATTAAGCCCTGAAACGTGTACTGACGATGAAGAAGATTTGAGCTACGACTACAAACAAAGAGCTGTTGAGTACTGGAGAAGTGCAAAAACGAAACAAAATAGGAAAATAGAAACAGTCCAAAACCGATTTAAACTCGTTAAATCTGTGCGCCAATTAAGGCGCTGGGCTCAACAAATTAATAAAGGCGGAACTTACAAGGAAAAATTGTCGCGCATTTCTGAATATACAATCGATAATTTAAAAAGCGCCATAGAAGCAGGTCTCATTGTACACGATATCGATCTTCGGAGATGGGCATTACAAGCCCAAAAATTGATTGGGCATGAGAATTTGCGTTTCAGGGCTTCGCCAACATGGATAAAAAAGTTTAAAAAAGTTCATCGAATAACAAGTAGAAAAATAAATAAATTCGTGACAAGAAAGACTCTCGAATCAAAGGACATATTACAAAACGATGCTAATAAATTTGTCTCCGCAGTTCAATTGAAAATTGAGGAATATGGCTTGGAAAATATTTATAATTCTGATCAAAGTGGTTTCCAATTAGAAGTCCATTCAGGGCGAACGTTAACAGAAGAAGGTACAAAACAAGTAGAATGCCTTGTACAATCCGTTTCAGCGACAACCCATAGCTACACCATCCAGCCGACAATATCAGCAGCAGGAAAATTGTTGTCACCTCTTCTGATAATTTTAAAAGAGCCATCCGGGCGGTTGGGGCCAATCGTAGAACGAACCATTTTTCGACCTCCCAATGTTTTTATAAGTGTTTCAAAATCTGGCAAGGCTACATCAGGTACGTTGGTATGTAATATTCAAATATAAAAAATAGATGTGCTATTAATTTTTACATATTGATTTATAGAACATTTCAAAGTATGGCTTCAAGAAGTGTTCTTCCCAAATGTCGGTGAGAAAAGTGTGCTTTTAATAGACTCATGGAGTGGACATTGCCCTAGTGTTGTCACGGAAGTTACACCACATAACAAAGAAATTGTTACAATGATCATACCGAAAGGAACAACAGGGAATATCCAGCCACTTGATGTCTTCGGATTTAGAATTTGGAAAAATTATGTCAGACATTTTTCAGACAGTGTCATGTTACTTGATTATGATTTAAGTCTACATTTACGAAATAATATAATCAAGCTGCAATCTCTAGTACATAATCAATTATCATCTCCGAGGTACGAAAATTTATTTCGATATGCCTGGTTCAAAAGTGGGTACATAGAAGAACGACCTGAGCATTTCGAAAATCCCGTTGAATTCGCTTTTGGTATGTCATCTCAAACACAATGTGAAATTGAAGGCTGCACAAATGTGGCTGTAGTAAGATGTTCATGGTGTAAAAAGTCACTTTGTTTCAAACATTTCTTCGAAGAACATCATTACTGTTCAAAATATAATCATTAAGTTCAGGAATGATAATTGAAACGAAAATTTGAATTGGAATCTATTTTTACTACATGAAAGATTTTAGCGCCTATGTATAACCTATATATATATATTTGTGTACAGACCATGTGTATACAAAAATAAAAAATCGTGAAGCTCACGACCACCGAAGATGTAGGAGTACTCAATTTTTCATATAATTAAAAAGCCGATGTACATGCGAAATAAATATTATTTAGCATATAAGTCGATACGCAATGATAATGAGACCAATTGAATTGAATTTTATCATTTAAGTGCGTAAAATGAAATTTGAGATTTTAGGGGTGTTTTACCCGCTTAATTTTTTTTATTGGAAAAATCTAGACACATTCACTATAATTTTTTTTTGCTTTTCAAAATGTTGGTTTTTCCATTGAAATCGAATGACAATTTTTCTTTTATACAAAAAATTATGAATGTCAGGGGGTGGTTCACCCCCCTGCAGTAAGTAAGGGTGCATAAGAAGTTGAACATTATATACAGGTTATTTGACGTGTTGCAATTGGTTTCGTTACGATCGGTTGAGTGCTTCTATATGAAACACTCTACCAGATGCAAAACATGCCCAACTTTGGGGGTTGATTTCACGCCTTAAAAATAATTTTGAGCCAATAAAAATAATAGGTGGTCTTATTTTTCGATAAGCTACATTTTATAAAAAAAATATTGAAATCGGAAGGGGACAGTGCTCAAAATGAAATTTGACATTTTAAGGGTGTTTTACCCCCTTAATTTTTTTAATCTGAGAAAAACCCAAAAATACGTCAATTTTATTTTTTTTGCTCTGCAAAATGGCGTTTGTTTTATTGAAATCGGATTGCAAGTTTTTTTTATACAAAAGAATTCTGGATATTCGGGGGTGAATCATCCCCATGTAATAGGGGTGCATAAGAAGTTGAACATTATATACAGGTTATTTGACGTGAAAAACGTTTTGCAATTGGTTTCGTTACGATCGGTTAAGTGCTTCTATATGAAACACTCTACCAGATGCAAAACATGCTCAACTTTGGGGGTCGATTTCACCCCTTAAAAATAACTTTAAGCCGATAAAAAAAATTACGTGTCTCTTAATTTTCGATGGACTATAACATATATAAAAATTATCAAAATCGGAGGGGGACACCAAAGTACCTTTCCTTGTGAGCACAACCTGCAGAATATTAGAAATGTTATGTTTATTTATAGACCGCACCTGAAAAGTATTGAAAATCATGATTTCACGACAAAAGTTATTTGTCAAATTTTTATAATTAAAGTATTTCATCAACAATTAATATTTTTACAGGTTTTTATTTATGAGCACATAATACATCTTGTCACAACTATTTTCATACACTCACTTTTGGAAAAAAAACACAGTCTTTTGATCTGTAAGAAAAATTTAAGTGACATGATTAAAAAAAAAAATCGTTGCGTTCTAGATTGAAACTTCAACATCATTATTTGCGAGTTCACACATTTTCAGAACGTATAACACTGATTTTTAAGGTTATGTTCGTTGTATTTTCTAGCACTTATTCCGGCCACACTAATTAACGGTTTTATTCGGATTATTTTATACGGAAAAATAAAAATGATAACCTCAACGAGTGGTGAGGTTTGATTCCATTTGGCTTTTCTGGAATCCGAAACAAAAGTGATTTCACCAGCGGGTGCGAGGTTATCTATTTTAATTTCGCTGATGATTAATTCCGAGATATTTAAATATATTCTTATCACATTTCGCAATGTTTATATATTACCGTTTTTTCGCACTATTTATATATTTAAACTATTTATGAATCACGATTTTTCACAATCTAAAAAACACGCGATATACACGACTCGCACTTTACACTATCAAAAGTCAAAACTACCGTCACACTGGTTAAACATTCAAACTTTCCGTGGTATGGGTGCAGAGGAATGTAGTCACAGGGACACGTTCAAAAACATCACTCGTGTGCACACTGGTTTACCGGTTTGAGAACACAGGGAAATGACCACACTCGTGACCAATCAGAATCTCGATAGGCACGCTGAGGCCTTTCATTGTGACATATACAGACACGTCAAATTCTTCGATGTGTTGGAATTTTTGCATAATTTTGAGCCTGTGCAAAGTTTTTTCTCAGCAAATACGGCATCAATCGTGCTGATTTAAAGCTCAATCGAAAGATTTTTTCTTAACTAGTCTCCAGTTCAATTTTCAAGTCATCATCTGTCTCCTGAGCTTCGTAATTCGAGAAAATGACTTTCAGTTTTTACCCCCACCACCGAAATTTACTTTATTCAGAGATAATATACTCTGGCGAGCCTCGGGCCAGCAGACGACAGAGCTGTCAAATGTACTTGTCCCGAGTCTCTACCGAGTCTCTTGATAGGCGTTTTATGACGTCATAGAAACTTCAAATCGTTCTAACGGAGAAACGGGTTACCGGAAAAATCTCATATCATTATACAACTACTTATTTTCGTTTCAATATATATATTTATTGCTTCCTGTATGCCCTTATCAGGCTTTTACAATAGTGCCCCCCGTTATTTAAATAGCAAATAATAAAATATAAAAATACGATAACACAAAAAGATATGCGCAGAAACAAAAAAATTAAAGTAAATTTCATTAATAAATAAATGAAATATTTATAACAACTAATTATTAATTATTGCTATCAAAGAATAAGTTTTTTGGGACTGAACAAGTATTTGACATTATTTTTACAAAATTAATTTGTTTAAACAAATTACAACAAATCGAAATTTACCAAAATTGTTTCCAAAATCGTCATCTACGAGAAATAATACATAGAAAACATTTCGTCATGATTTTTTTACACAATTTGTTTAAACAAATTATAACAACAAGTCAAAATTTTCCGAAATCGTAATCTACAAGACAGGGTTGCAAGTAATGCATTACTTTTTGTAATGCATTAGCATTTTCATTACACATTACATTAGATTTTGTAATGTAAAAATTTTTCATTACCCATTACAATGTAATGTGTAATGTAAAAATTTTGCATTACCGATTACAATCGAATGTGTAATATAAAAATTTATCATTACGCATTATAATGTAATATGTAATGTAAGTATTTTTCATTCCCCATTACAATGTAATGTGTAATGTAAAAACTTTTCATTCCCCATTACAATGTAATGTGTCGTGTAAAAATTTTTCATTACCCATTATGATGCAATGTGTAATGTAAAAAAAATTCATTACCTAGTACAATGTAATGTATAATGTAATAATTTTTCATTACCCATTGCAATGTAATATGTAATGTAAAAATTTTCCATTACCCATTACAATGTAATGTGTAATATAAAAATTTTCCATTACCCATTACAATGTAATATGTAATGTAGTGAGAAATGAAATTTTTTTACATTACAAAATGTAATGTAATGAGTACTGGGAATTTTTTACATTACTCATTACATCGTGATGGTAATGGGTAATGGAAAAATTCGTCATTACTCAATGTATTTCAATAGCTGATAATTTCAATAGTAGTAACCCAGAACTACTCAGCTACCACGATTGGGTCAATATGACCCAATGGTAGTAACCACGCGTTACCCGGCTATCATTAAGGATAGCGGTGTTTGCCTCGGGTCTGACTGACCCAATGGTAATAATCGCGCGTTACTCGACTACCTGTAGGGCTAGCGGTGTTTGCCCCAGGTCAAACTGACCCAATGGTAGTAACCACACGTTACTCGGCTACGAAAAGGGGTAGCATTGCTTGCCCTCGGTAAATCGGACCCAATGGTAGTAACCGCGCATTTCTCCCTTACTAGAAGGGGTAGCGGTGTTTGCCTCGAGTCAAACTGACCCAATGGTAGTAATCGCGCGTTACTCGGTTACCCGTAGGGGTAGCAGTATTTGCCCTGAGTCATTTGGACTAAGTGTTAGTAACCGCGCGTTTCTCCCCTACCAGCAGGGGTAGCGGTATTTGTCCCGGGTCAAACTGACTCAATAGCAGTAATCACGTGTTACTCGGCTACCAGAAGGGGTATTGGTGTTTGCCCTGGGTTAAACACACCCAATGGTAGTAACCGCACGTTTCTGCCCTACCAGCAGAGGTAGCGGTGTTTGCCCCGGGTCAAACTGACCCAATGGTAGTAACCGCGCGTTCCTTGCTTCCCAAAAGTGGTAGCGATATTTGTCCCTGGTGAAACTGACCCAATAGTAGTATCGCGCGTTACTTGGCTACCAGAAGAGATAGCAGTGTTGGCTCTGAGTCAAACTGATCTCATGGTAGTAACCGCGCGTTCCTTGCTTACCAAAAGGGGTAGCGGTGTTTGTCCCGGGTCAAACTGACCCAATAGTAGCAATTGCGCGTTAATCGGCAACCAGAAGGGGTAGCGGTGTTTGCCCTGGATCGAACTGACCCAATGGTAGTAACCTACTGCCCTACCAGTAGGAATAGTGGTGTTTGTTACGGGTCGAATTACGCAATGGTAGTAATCGCTCGTTGCTCGACTACCAGTAGGGATAGCGGTGTTTGCCCCGGATCACGAATTGCTCATAAATTTTGTACATTTTCGTTAGCCTAGTTGTATTTTCAGATTTTTTTAGTAGTCACGGGCACAAGGTAATAGTACCATAAATTATAAAGCTTCTTTATAATTACTATTCTATATGATAATAATTATAGAAAGAGTTCAACTTCGAAAATTCGAGGTGCGCTAGGTGACTGATCCATATCCTCAAGTGTCGAGGATTGATATGTAGGTGTGGAAGGTTCCTATCTGGAAACCTTAAACGAATATTTTTTTCAACTACGTGATAATGTTGGTAAATTTGTTCTTGTATAAAGAGAATATATATATATTGTAACGTGGTGGCGCACCACGTTACGGGAGCGATTCGAATTAAGGGTGGCAGGCGGCCTGGATAGCTCAGTTGGGAGAGCACTCGACCGGCAATCGAGAGGTCCCGGGTTCGAACCCCGGTTCAGTCCCTGCCGCATATTTTTCGGATCGTTCCTCCTATCCCGTTTTTCCCCGTCATAAAACTGGCGCCCAACGTGGGGCCACGGCCTCTGAACAATCACGACTAAATTTATTTAAAAAATTTGCCGTGGTTGCCGTGGAACCTTCCCCGAGCTCCCCGCCCCAACCCAAGCTAGCCCTGCCCCTCCCCCACGGCCCATTCGACCTATAGCACCCCGTCCCTCAGACAATCCCAGTCTGTAGTACCCTTTGAATCCCCAGTTCCGTAAGGAGAGTACGAGTTGACCCGTCGGAGACGGAATCAACTCTGGTGGGGGGGATTGTAACGTAGTGGCACACCACGTTACGGGAGCGATTCGAATTAAGTGTGGCAGGCGGCCTGGATAGCTCAGTTGGGAGAGCACTCGACCGGCAATCGAGAGGTCCCGGGTTCGAACCCCGGTTCAGTCCCTGCCGCATTTTTTTCGGATCGTTCCTCCTATCCCGTTTTTCCCCGTCATAATATATATATATATATATATATATATATATATATATATATATATATTGTGACGAAAAAATTTTGAGCGAGTCACATTTAATAGAAAATTGGTCGAACCTCCCCGACCCTCCTGCTCAATACTCCGGCCACAACAAAATCTCTTAGGATTTATTCCCGGAAAACAAAAATTATTGTAACCCTTATTAATTATTTTTGATTTTTGTATTTTATTTACGAGCCATATTTGAAACCGGGGCTAAGGGCTTACACACACCGATCCGGTCAGTTGTATTGGCGTCTGAACGAGAGCGAGAGAGACGAACAACTTTGGCCAATTACTGTCATCGTTGGTGTATTTCGAGCAGGGCTCATACACTTGGCCATTTCCGCCTTCGATTTATCGCTGCCAATATCTGGATCTCGCCCAACAACCATACTGGCTAACGAAATGATAAGGATTGAGTATTCTCGTCGTCGCGCGTCGTCGATTACATTTTTGCCGTTACGATATTTCGTCCAATGTTTCTCATCTCCCGGAAATATTTTGTGAAATCAAAAATCTCATAAAGAATGGCTTGTCCAAGGAAAAAGGTTAACATCAAAAGCTAGGAGTCTGAGATTGAATTTTCGTTATCACTCAATTTCGGAAATCTCAGCTCCGTCTCACGCTTATTTAAATTCACCTGTATGGAAGCCTGTACATCGTATTCGGGAGACAATCAAGAACATTCGGTAATTAGAGTAGGGGGAGAGTTCGCTGTTCCGCCTGAGACTCATCATTGCGATTATCGTCAGATTTTCACGTGGCATTGAGCGCGACGGACGTCCGAGATTATCCTCAATGTACGTAATTTTGCCTGACGCGATTCGTATGGTCGGTGAACCCGTCCCGATATCTTTTGGCATTTTCTTTAAAACATAAAATAAAGTCTAGGCCTTTGTAGCGCTAGAGTTCGGCTCAATTGTTCAATTTAACGGTCATGGCGACGGTTTTACCTTTTTGTAATTTCGTTTGGTTTCTTTCCCGCAAAGCGATCTGTGCTACGACATGGAAAAGGAAAATATTGTGGCCGGTAGTGAAAATATCATATTTTTGTCCGTGTATTAAAATATATCATGTATTGGTATTATAGGCATCGAGAAAGGAGCGCGAATTTCGGGAGGGTTAGAGAGTGTAGCGTGAGTGTATGTGTGTGGCCGGGAGAATCGCCGTCATTATGTCAAGTTCGAAAAGTCCGGCCGAGTAACCGATTATCGGGGGCGTGGTACCTTATTTTTCGTATCTTTTGGTTGAACATCGATTTTCCTATATTTTATAAAATTCTTTTCGCGAGTAGAACCGCGGCGAGAATCGTAACGGACTCGTTTAATTTTATAATCGTGTGTGTAGGATCCCGGTCGTATGAGTGTGTGTATGAGTGTGATCGCGTTCGAGCTTCTCTCTCGATGACCGTTTGCGCGCGTATATTTTCTGACTTGTGTCCCGCGAATGATTCATTCTTAATTTTCTCTATTGTACCGATATTTAAAATTATAATTTATTTTCCCCGGGATTTATCCCGTAATTAATTTGATTATTAAATAAACTTAAATTGTTAAATTAAAGGACAATCCGATTTTCATTTTTTTCTTAAATTTTTCCAACGTGCCTAACTCCGCCCATTCCGCAACAGCAAAGCTGGTCAACTTTCTCTCTTTTTCTCCCGTTAAGTCGCTTAGGCGACTGGCGCCCAAATTAATAAAATAAATTAACGTGGAGGAAGAGAGCGAATTTTGTGACAATCGCGGCTAGGAAAATTTCCGTCACAATATATATATATATATATTGTGACGTATACTTCGCCACCGATCCCTGAAAATGGGAAAAATCAGGGAAACAAAAATAAAATAAATAAATGATTAACGCGGAGATCTGATTGGAGAGAGTCAGTCACAAAATCTTTGGCTTTATTGATCGCTTATAATTATTGGTGTTTGAGCGCCAGTTACTTCTGTTTTTGCACAACATAAAAAAAAGAAATAACAAGAAAAAAAAAGAGAACGAAATAGAAATAAAAAAAAAAAAATGGCTCCTCTGAGAGGTCAGAGGAGCCAGTATTTACTGGCTCCTCTGACCTCTCACTCGATAACAATGGGGCTTAACTTAAGAACTACGGTACAAAATGGGAGACTAGCTCGGGGCAAAAGAAAAATACCATAATAATAATTGAGCAAAGACTCGATAATCTCGGGTCGCGGGCACCTGTCACTCAGGCGTCTTATAATACCCGTGAACAATTAGAACGAGGACTAGTACAAAAAAAAAGGGGAGGGGGTATTCACTTCGCGCGATTGTCGACGAAAGGGGACTAACATAAAATAAAAACGACATAAAAGGAAAACATAGGAACTGTATGATCAGGTGACCACGGCGTGAACAATAGAAAAAAAAACAGATCGGGGAATAAATCGATGTATCGATTGGCGATGAACAAACAATAAGGGGGCAAGAAAAATAACGCAACTCGAACTCGCCGGCTCGCACGTGGTCACTGGGGGGGGGGGGGGGGAATACCGGGCCGCTGCCCGCGCGCACTAACTCACTAAATCCTTAAAAATTAACACCACAACACTGTCCCGGTCGCGTAATCGGCAAAGCAACAAAAATAAAATGGGGAAGAAGGAAAAAAAGGGCTTCAAACGAGTCCAAAAGGGGCTCGGAAGATAATTGGGGCAACGATAATCACTTGGTAGCGGAGTCGATTTGGAAGTCGTGACGAAAGATGGCCGCCGGCCATGTGCTCCCTTCGTCGCGACTTGTACAAGGAAATAAAACGACTTACTTGGCGATACAAATCGTCGTCGCTCTATCAATTCGTCTCAAACAAATCCCAGTAAAATCCAAATCAAAGCAGGGGAGAATAGCCGTTGTCGTCGTATACAAAATGTCGCCAGGAAAAATCGCCTAAAATACAGAAGATGAAAGGTGCCGGAGAGCCACGGTACGCACGCCGAGTCGTGATGAAGTGAAGATGTTACCGGCGTCCGTGATCTCGTTTCTTCCTGCGCGACATCGATCGATAATTGATCGATGCGCGCGTCGACGGGGGGTCCAATCGCGATGATTGATTTCGCGCATTGCGATGGGCTTGTGGGTAAGAGGGGTGAGGGGAAGAGTGACGGGCTGGGAATTCGGGACTGTATTGGCGGTTCGGCGTGACGTCACGAAGCATTAATTGATCCTAGATCCAGGCGCGGCGCTGAGAGGCACAGTCCCTGCTGACTAGCGCCGCGGTGGTCGATGGCGTAACCACCGGTGAGCGACTCGCAATGTTGTTGTTGACATTCGAGAATTGTGCCGCGGAAATACGGGTTTGTGTGTCGTGTGAGAATCATCGTGTTCCTGGCGGTCTGTGGACTCGTGACGAGGAGTTCAACGATGCTTTTCGATGCGGGCTGGAGCCTAGACGCCGGGAGGCGATTCCTTGCTGTGACATGGTCGAGGACCTCGCGTAACCCGATGACGACGGGTGATTTTGAGGTTATGCGCCCCGACTCGGCTCCGGTGATCTTGCGGTGTTGTTTTCTTCTTTTGGTAAGGGATTTGATGCCTTACCGCGGTGAGTTGCCAATTTTCTTCGGGGACTAGGGAGTATTGGGAGTTCGGGGAGGGTTAAAGTTGTGCGGGCTAAGTGTTTGTGGGGAATCAGGGGGTAAAGTGCGAGGGCTTATTTGTTGGGGCTGGGATAGGGGTGGTGAGGAAAAGGGAATCACGGAGTTGAGTGTCTCCGCGGGGCTCGGTGTGGGTTCGTCTTCGCCGTTGTCCAAATACTCAGTGGGGTTACTGGTTTTCAGGTGATGTTCCGGAGTGCGGTGAGCCGGAGACGACCGGTGTTGGCGGCGTGCGTAGGCGACGAGCTTCATGTTAGGCTGTGACGTGGGGGACTCCGACGGAGTCGCTTAACAGGGAACGCTTAAGTCTACGGCTTAAAGCTAGTACCGAGGACAGTGCTGGGTGGACCGCCACCACGACTCGTGACGAATTGGCCACAACGTCACAATATATAGAGAGAAAATGCTCGAAAACCAATGGATCTACTCATATATATATATATTGTGACGTTGTGGCCAATTCGTCACGAGTCGTGGTGGCGGTGCACACAGCACTGTCCTCGGTACTAACTTTAAGCCGTAAACTTAAGCGTTCCCTATTTAGCAACTCCGTCGGAGTCCCCCACGTCACAGCCTAACATTAAGCTCGTCGCCTGCGTACGCCGCCAACACCGGTCGTCTCCGCATCACCGCACTCCGGAACATCACCTGAAAACCAGCAACACATCTGAATATTTGGACGACGGCGAAGGAGAACCCACACCGAGCCCCGCGGAGACACTCAACTCCGTGATCCCCTTTTGCTCACCACTCCTATCCCAGCCCCAACAAACAAGCCCTCGCACTTTACCCCCTGATTCCCACAAACACTTAGCCCGCACAACTTTAACCCCTCCCCGAACTCCCAATACTCCCTAGTCCCCGAAGAAAATTGGCAACTCACCGCGGTAAGGGATTAAATCCCTTACCAAAAGAAGAAAACAACATCGCACAGACACCGTAGCCGAGTCGGGACGTCTAACCTCAAAATCACCCGTCGTCATCGGGTTACGCGTGGTCCTCGACCGTGTAACGACAAGGAATCGCCTCCCGGCGTCTAGGCTCCTGCCCGCGTCGAGAAGCATCGTCGAACTCCTCGACCCGAGGCCCATCGTACCAGGAACACGATGACTCTCGCACGTCACTCAAGCCCGTATTTCCGCGGCACACTTTTCTCGAATGTCAACAACAACATTGCGAGCCGCTCACCGGTGGTTACACCATCGGCCACCGCGGCGCTAGTCAGCAGAGACCGTGCCTCTCAGCGCCGCGCCTGGATCACCGATCAATTAAGACCTCGTGACGTCACGCCAAACTGCCAATACAGTCCCGAATTCCCAGCCCGTCACCCTTCCCCTCACCCCTCTCACCAACAAACCCATCGCAATGCGCGAAAAAAATCATCGCGATTGGACCCCCCGTCGACGCGCGCATCGATCAATTATCGATCGATGTTGCGCAAGAAGAAGCGAGCTCACGGACGCCGGTAACGACATCACTTCATCACGACTCGGCGTGCGTACCGTGGCTCTCCGGCATTTTTCACCTTTGTATTTTGACGACATCTTCTTTTATCACGACGACAACGGCTATTCCCCCCTGATTTGACGATTTTGGATTCGATTGAGGTATTGATTCGTATTTGGATTTATCTGAGGGGAGTAAAGAGAGCGACGACGATTTGTGTTGACTCGACAATTGCCAAGTAAGTCGTTTTCCTTCCTGTACAAGTCGCGACAAAGGGAGCACATGGCCGGCGGCCATCTTTCGTCACGACTTCCGAATCGACTCCGCTAAAAGTCATTATTGTTGCCCCAATTATCTTCCGAGCCCCTTTTGGACTCGTTTGAAGCCCTTTTTCCTTCTTCCCCCTTTCTGCTTTGCCGATTACGCGACCGGGACAGTGTTGTGGTGCTAATTTTTAAGGATTTAGCGAAGATAGTGCGCGCGGGCAGCGGCCCGGTATTCCTCCCCCCCCCCCCCCAGTGGTCACGTGCGAGCCGGCGAGTTCGAGTTCCGTTATTTTTCTTGTCCCCTTATTGTTTGTACGGCGAAAATACGCGACGTCAGCGTTGTACCGCGACTCAATAAATCGCCAATCGATACATCGATTTATCCCCCGATCTGTTTCTCTTATTGTTCACGCCGTGATCACCCGATCATACAGTTTCTTTGTTTTTTTTTCTTTTATGTTGCTTTTACTTCATGTTAGTCCCCTTTCGTCGACAATCGCGCGAAGTGAGTAACCTCCTCCCCTTTTTTTGTACTAGTCCTCGTTTTAATTTGTTCACGGGTATTATAAGACGCCTGAGTGACAGGTGCCCGTGACCCAAGATAATCGAGTCTTTGCTCAAGTATTATTATTGTGTTTTTCTTTTGCCCCGAGCTAGTCCCCCATTTTGTACCGTAGTTATTAAGTTAAGCCCTTTTGTTATCGAGTTGAGAGGTTAGAGGAGCCAGTATTTATTCCTTTTTTTCTTGTTATTTCTTTTTTTTTTAAGTTGTACAAAAACAGAATTAACTGGCGCTCAAACCACGCTGTATTGTTAATGAATAAAGTAGAAAATTGTGACTGACCCTCTCCAATAATTTCCGCATTAATTATTATTTTATTGCCTCCCTGATTTTCCCCATTTCAGGGATCGGTGGCGAAATATCGTCACAATATATATATATGAGTAGATCCATTGGTTTTCGAGCATTTTCTCGGAAGGGGTCTTTCGAATTTGCTGAAAATTGGGTACTTCGAAGTACCTCAAAAACTATCGCCAGATACCAAATTTCAACTGTCTAAGTGCCCAAGGTCATGAGAACCAGCCTTTTAAAAGTCTAAAAATCACCATATTTTGCCTATCTTCAAAATGATGATTCACGAAAACCTCACGCTCAAATTGAATGATACAAGTCACATTTTGTTCAGTATGCCATCTAGTTTGTAGAAAAAAAAATTTGAGTCACCTAAGCCGAAAGGTCTTTTATCCCGACTACGTTAAATAACTTGAAATTTTCAATAATATGATGATTTTAAAATTGTCGATAGAAATTCATTTTTAACTCACTGACTTCTAGCATGGCTCATTTTTTTCGCTCTTTTATACCCTTCAAGCGAATGCAGCTAAAAATTTAATTTGCGTAAAAGAACTCAGAGATATTTCATTTCAAAGTTAGTCATTTTTGAAATATTACGAAAAATCGCTGACTTTTACCTTACACTACGCATTTCTATCAACTTCAATCGTTACCAAAATTTAGGTGAGAGTAGTTTTTTATATCTAGAACGACTCCCCTTAAGAAATTTCTTGGCCCGAACTTCCATCACTCTCTACAGCCTGCTGAAGATCACAATAATTCTGATTACTTTTGAGTTAAAAAATTAATATTGCAGTGTTCATTACTTTTTTTTTTGGAGATTATTTTACGCCCATTTTAATAGGGTCAAAGCATGAAAATAATTTTTATACGTGAATACAAGAAGCCAAAATTTGTCGCAATTTACTTTCAATGCAGCTCATCGCTTTTATGCTAATCTGATTTTATAAATGTGAATGCTGATAAATTTAAACGCCACTCATTGGGTTATTTCCTTTTATTTAATTCGACTCAGAAACACAAGAATATATAAAACTCCAAATGGAAATTGCCATTTACCTAAATTCATTCGGGAGCATCAAATGTATACTAGATTTAATTAATATTTTTACGATTATATCAATACACATCAAAAATCCAATGTTTACGCCACACGCAGTCTACGCAATATCCACTTCGTTGACGCAGCCCGATTTAAAAAGACTGAGGTTATAACTGTATCAATTGAGGAATTGGGGTTATACTACACTTTTGAATTGAGGTTATGAGAGGTGTTGACATCGCATATATATATTACAAAATTGTACTTTGCGATCACAGCGCCTTTCATTTTCTACCGATTTTTGGGTACACTTCTTGTAGCTATATAAAATTAGCCGCTCGATTTTGACTTTTGCATTTTTTTTAAATTTATAATGATTGTTTGTCGATAGTTTGTGATTGTTTGATTAATTAAAATGTTTGTTTGATCATATATTTTATCAAACAAACGAAACAAAAAAGGGCGTTAAGTTGCCGCAAATTTTTGAAATTTTCTCTAATTAGATTTTTTCAAACGCCAATCGATTCGGAATCGTTTGTTTGAAACAAATAATATTATTTGAAGGTTTGTTTGATTGTTATTTTTCTAAAAAATGAATAAATAAAATATTGGATCGTTGTAAGCTTTTACACTAGATTCTAATATAACCTCGAGCATTGGCCGAAGCGGTTGAGTTTACTCTTCAGAGCAATCATGATCTTGATTGTGTATAAAAAATGTGTACATCTATTCGATTTAAAAACATTGAATTATTTCTATTACCAGGCTAGCATTAAAATTAGGCTGTGTCTAGTCGTCCGGACACCCGGACAAATACGCGTTCGGTATTCGTCCGGATATTTATCCAAAATGAGGTTATTTTTTTTCAATTAGTTTTTTTATAGTATGATGGTATATTGAAACTCCCTCCGAACATACACCTCGTAGCTATAAATGTCCGGACGAATAATCGCACGTAATTCGTCCGGATATACAATTTATAATGATTTTCGTATATCCGAACGAATAATCGTACAGAATTCATCTGGGTATATAATGAATTACGTATCGACGAACGATTTCCAAGGGTTCTAATATGGATCCGGACGACTGATCGTATGTAATTCATCCGGATATATGATGAATAAAGGTATTTGCATGTATCCGAACGAATAATCAGACGTAATTCGTCCGGATATACAATTTATGATAGTTGTTATAAGAGTTGGACATTAGGAAATAGTAGGGTGGGTTTGGGTCATCTTGCGGTTATTTTTTGAATAGTTGGACATGAAGAAATAGTAGGATGGGTTTGGGTCATCTTGCGGTTGTTTTTTGAATAGTTGGACATGTGGAAATAGTAGGGTGGGTTTGGGTCATCTTGCGGTTGTTTTTTGAATAGTTGGACATGAAGAAATAGTAGGATGGGTTTGGGTCATCTTGCGGTTGTTTTTTGAATAGTTGGACATGTGGAAATAGTAGGGTGGGTTTGGGTCATCTTGCCGTTGTTTTTTAAATAGTTGGACATGAGAAAATAGTAGGGTGGGTTTGGGTCATCTTGTGGTTGTTTTTTGAATAGTTGGACATGTGGAAATAGTAGGGTGGGTTTGAGTCATCTTGCGGTTGTTTTTTGAATAGTTAGACATGTGGAAATAGTAGGGTGGGTTTGGGTCATCTTGCGGTTGTTTTTTGAATAGTTGGATATGAGGAAATAGTAGGGTGAGTTTGGGTCATCTTGCGGTTGTTTTTTGAATAGTTGGGCATGTGGAAATAGTAGGGTGGGTTTGGGTCATCTTGCCGTTGTTTTTTGAATAGTTGGACATGAGAAAATAGTAGGGTGGGTTTGGGTCATCTTGCGGTTGTTTTTTGAACAGTTGGACATGAGGAAATAGTAGGGTGGGTTTGGGTCATCTTGCGGTTGTTTTTTGAACAGTTGGGCATGAGGAAATAGTAGGGTGGGTTTGGGTCATCTTGCGATTTTTTGAATAGTTGGACATGTGGAAATAGTAGGGTGGGTTTGGGTCATCTTGCGGTTGTTTCTTGAATAGTTGGTCACGTGGAAATAGCAGGGTGGGTATGGGTCATCTTGCGGTTGTTTTTTGAATAGTTGGACATAAGAAAATAGTAGGGTGGGTTTGGGTCATCTTGCGGCTGTTTTTTGAATAGTTGGACATGAGAAAATAGTAGGGTGGGTTCGGGTCATCTTGCGGCTGTTTTTTGAATAGTTGGGCATATGGAAATAGTAGGGTGGGTTTGGGTCATCTTGCGGTTGTTTTTTGAATAGTTGGACATGTGGAAATAGTATTTTTATCCAACTATTCAAATACATATCCAACTATTCAAACAACAACCGCAAGATGACCCAAACCCACCCTACTATTTCCTCATGTCCAACTATTCAAAAAACAACCGCAAAATGACCCAAACTCACCCTACTATTTCCTCATATCCAACTATTCAAAAAACAACCGCAAGATGACCCAAACCCACCCTACTATTTCCACATGTCTAACTATTCAAAAAACAACCGCAAGATGACTCAAACCCACCCTACTATTTCCACATGTCCAACTATTCAAAAAACAACCACAAGATGACCCAAACCCACCCTACTATTTTCTCATGTCCAACTATTTAGAAAACAACGGCAAGATGACCCAAACCCACCCTACTATTTCCACATGTCCAACTATTCAAAAAACAACCGCAAGATGACCCCAACCCACCCTACTATTTTCTCATGTTCAACTATTATAACAACTATCATAAATTGTATATCCGGACGAATTACGTGCGATTATTCGTTCAGATACATGCAAATACCTTTATTCATCATATATCCGGATGAATTACGTACGATTAGTTATCCGGATACATATAATAAATATCAGAAATTGTATATTCGGATGAATTACCTGTAAGTATTCGTCCGGATATACTATACGGAAACCATTATAAATTGTATTTCCGGACGAATTACGTGCGATTACTCGTCCGGTTACATGCAAATACCTTTATTTCTTATGTATCCGTATGAATTACGTACGATTAGTCGTCCGGATACATATTAGAACCCTTGGAAATCGTTCGTCGATACGTAATTCATTATATACCCGGATGAATTCCGTATGATTATTCGTTCGGATATATGAATATCATTATAAATTGTATATCCGGACGAATTACGTGCGATTATTCGTCCGGACATTTATAACTGCGAGGTGTATTTTCGGAGGGAGTTTCAATATACCATCATACTATAAAAAAATTAATTGAAAAAAAATAACCTCATTTTGGACAAATATCCGGACGAATACCGAACGCGTATTTGTCCGGGTGTCCGGACGACTAGACACAGCCTAATTTTATTGCTAGCCTGGTATTATAAATAATTCAGTGTTTTTAAATCGAATAGATGTACACATTTTTTATACACAATCGAGATCATGATTGCTCTGAAAAGTAAACTCAACCGCTTCGGCCAATATGCTCGAGGTTATATTAGAATCTAGTGTAAAAGCTACAACGATCCAATATTTTATTTATTCATTTTTTGGAAAAACAACAATCAAACAAACCTTCAAATAATATTATTTGTTTCAAACAGACGATTCGGAATCGATTGGCGTTTGAAAAAATCAAATTAGACAAAATTTCAAAAATTTGCGGCTAACTTAACGCCCTTTTTTGTTTCGTTTGTTTGATAAAAAATATGATCAAACAAACGTTTTAATTAGTCAAACAATCACAAACTATCGACAAACAATCATTATAAATTTAAAAAAAATGCAAAAGTCAAAATCGAGCGGCTAATTTTATGGTGCTACTTCTTGTACGGTGTGTTCACTCCTTCTCTCTAGTCTCCCTGGCCTAGACACCGGTATCCAGGAGTAACATAAAGAGACACAGCTGACCAATAGGGATCGTGCGTGAGCTATAGAGAGCAGCACCACCACCGATGTGCGTGCTCTCTCGTGTCTGAATGTGCAATTTGTGCGGTGTTATTTTGGCTTTGAATGATAGGAATAAAGACAAATTTTACGATTAATAATGTTAAAAATGAGCAATTAAGGTTTTCATCTCGTGATTACCGATCATGCTGGGGGCTAAAATTATATAAAAATTTTTAAAAAATGTGGCTCAAGATATATCTCAAATGTCGTAGAAACACAAAGCACGGGCGACGAATCGGCCATATAATTCATTCCGTTTGTTTCTCGCTCTTTTATGCGAAATGGGCAGCGCTCTCGGGAAAAGAACAGTATTTCAAAAATGGTCAATCTTCTCGAAACCAAAATGGTGTGTGAGAGCTGCCCTGCATTTACCAATATCTTTTTGATGAAGCAAAACAAACAAATCAATTTTGTATCGTAAATCAAAAAATCTTGTCGCCCGCGTATACGCGCTTGATTACTTAACACTTAGCTAATGTAGAAATTACCCACTTCGTGGCGTTGTAAGCACCACGCACGGCCCCTATGGGGGTTGAGTAGATACACTCGAATAATTATTGGTTTTTTCACTGATAACTAGATGATGCGAATAATACATTACTTATTTTGCGAAAATGATTCAATTTTAAATTATGAGAAAATAACGTTTCTGAACGTATCTAAACAATGAGATTCGTAAAAATTAAGAGCTTGTCTATCATAATTGGAAAAATTTATGTATTTTAATTGAAGTATTGAAAAGATGTTTTTATTTTAAAAGAAATAATCATAAAATAATTTAACGTAAAAATTTTGACTTAAATATGCTTTTTATAACGTGATAATAATGTTAAAAATTTCTTTACAGTTTTTAACGTAATATTAGCTTAAATTTAGTGTGACCGTATTGAAATGTGCGTCAAATAGTCTTCAAAAAAAGTAATGAACACTGCATTATTAATTTTTTAACTCAAAAGTAATCAGAATTATTGTGATCTTCAGCAGGCTGTAGAGAGTGATGGAAGTTCGGGCCAAGAAATTCCTTAAGGGGAGTCGTTCTGGATATAAAAAACTACGCTCATCTAAATTTTGGTAACGATTGAAGTTGATAGAAATGCGTAGTGTAAGGTAAAAGTCAGCGATTTTTCGTAATATTTCAAAAATGACTAACTTTGAAATGAAATATCTCTGAGTTCCTTTACGCAAATGTAATTTTTAGCTGCATTCTCTTGAAGGGTATAAAAGAGCGAAAAAAATGAGCTATGCTAGAAGTCAGTGAGATTAAAAATGAATTTCTATCGACAATTTTAAAATCATCATATTATTGAAAATTTCAAGTTATTTAACGTAGTCGGGATAAAAGACCTTTCGGCTTAGGTGACTCAAATTTTTTTTCTACAAACTAGATGGCATACTGAACAAAATGTGACTTGTATCATTCAATTTGAGCGTGAGGTTTTCGTGAATCATCATTTTGAAGATAGGCAAAATATGGTGATTTTTAGACTTTTAAAAGGCTGGTTCTCATGACCTTGGGCACTTAGACAGTTGAAATTTGGTATCTGGCGATAGTTTTTGAGGTACTTCGAAGTACTCAATTTTCAACAAATTCGAAAGACCCCTCCCGAGAAAATGCTCGAAAACCAATGGATCTGCTCATATATATATATATATATATATATATATATATATATATATATATATATATATGCGTGTGTGTGTGTGTGTGTGTATCTCGTATATAGAGAATACATATACGTAAAGAGAAGTGTGAATGAATGTAGTTTCAATACTACCAGGAAGAATTTGCTTTACATCGGAATTATAATTCGACAAATACAAAAAGAGAGGAGAAAAACGTGACCAAAAAAGCTGCCAAATAAATATTCATAAAAAAATTATTTGCAGAGAATATTGTATTTTTATAGGAAAAATATGATCAGCCTTCTGGTTTTTCTACTTCCAGTAAAATGCCACGACGTGCACGAGTCGTTCTCTCTGTTTATGCACACGTTAAGGTGATCTATCAGTCTAGTGTTCGGTAAAAATCCTGCTAGACGTTTTTTTCGGAGAGACGATATTTAAAGAAAACGAAGAGTTACACGTTGTTCTCCTTTCATTAGACAACAGCGTGTAACTAGTGATGTGAAGCGGTCACACGGTTCGTCATTTGACCGTCTTCTGACCGTTCCGGAGACGTCAAATGACCGATGGAAAAATTATGTGACCGGCACGCGCCACGACGTTCGGGTGCTGCAAGTTATGAAAAAAGCGAATAGATATGTTTTTTACATTATTTGCATTACAGAGTGCATACAGCCTTAACACAAGAATGATGTGTTTAGAAATTCTAGAAATAAAAAACAGTATTGTATCCTTTTTTGAGTCGTTCCTATCTTCGGGTTTCTCGCAATTAGTCGTAACCCAAAAAACCATGTAAACCCCGTTCACTTTCAATCAACTATTGAATTTCGAGCATATCATAACGTTTACAATATTTCAAGTTCCAATTTAAAAATATCTCTTGATTGTCCTCTAGGAGTCGTCCGCAGGCACAGCAGGTTTGAAAATTTCCGCCGGTTCATTATCTTATCTTTCATATCTTTCAAAAACAAAACAGAATATTTTTCCAATTTTCTCGACCCATTAAAGCTATAGGCAAATTTTGCTACATATTTGTAAGGAACCTCAGATAATTAATCAAAAGTTTGGTTCCTTAATTACCAATAATTTGTCTGCGTATAATGAATGTAACGTTTTAGATCGTTTGTTTCTGCGCACCGAATTTGCGCGTTAACCTCACTACGTGTATCTGTCATTCTCGTTTGGCTTTTCCAGCAACCTCCGACGACTTCTGGTGACTTCTCTGGCAGTAATAGCGTACTATACCCATATTAATAATCATTCAGCAGCCGTTACCGAGCAGACAAGCTTGCGAGAATGTGAAAAACGTCTGTGCTACAGTCGAAGACAAGCAGTACAGAGAATACGAGAGTTTTTAACGAAAAATGGTAAAAATGTGCTTCTCTGGAGGTGATTCGATCAAAAGCAAAAAAAATGAAAAGGCTAAAGGCCAAAGGTCCGAAAATATTTATCTGGAAAAGAAAAAAGATAAATAATTTTTTAAATATATATCGTAGACGTGACATTCAAATATCGATATCCCGGAATTAGTGTGTTTATTGAAAACATTTATGTCAAAACTTGAATAATTTTACTACATAAACTTCAGGCCAATCGCGCAAATGAAATGGAAATGAGGCGAAATAGGTAAAATACAATGCAACTAGTTGTTAATCAGGTATGCAAACTGATAGAAAAATCATTACTATTGGACTGTATAGATCTGCCTGAAACGGAAACTAAAGCGAATTGAAATTCTTACATTTTTCCCCTTCGAAACTACTACCATTAGGTCAGTTCAACCCATGGCAAAGCCTGCTATCCCTTTTGGTAGATGAGCAACGCGCGGTTACTACCATTGGATCAGTTTGAACCGGGGCAAACACTGCTACTCCTACTGGTAGACGAGAAAAGGGCAGTTACTACCATTGGGTCAGTTTGACTCAGTGTAAACACTGCTACCCCCACTAGCGGCCGAATAACGCGCGGTTACTACCATTGGGCCAGTTCGACCCCGCCAAACACTGCTACCCCTACTGATAGCCGAGTAACACGTCGTTACTACCATTGGGTCAGTTTGACCCAGAGTAAACACCGCTACCCCTACTGGTAGGCAAGAAACGTACGGTTACTACCATTAGGTAAGTTTGAACCGGGCAAACACGGCTACCCCTTTTGGTAGCCGAGCAATGGGTGGTTAATACCATTGGAGCAGTTTAACCCAGGGTAAAAACCGTTACCCCCACTGGTAGCCGAGTAACACGTGGTTACTACCATTAGGTCAGTTTGACCCAGGGTGAACACCGCTACTCCTACTGGTAGGCGAGAAACGCGCGGTTACTACCATTGGGTCAGTTTGACCCGGGCAAACATCGCTACTCCTACTGGTGGCCGAGTAACGCGCGGTTACCACCATCGGGTCAGTTTGACCTGGAGCAAACACTGTTATCCCTACTGATAGACGAGAAACGCGCGGTCACTACCATTGGGTCAGTTTGACCCAGGGCAAATACTACTACCCATACTGGTAGCTGAGCAATACGTGGTTACTACGATTGGATCACTTTGACCCAGGGTAAACACTGCTATCCCTACTGGTAGCCGAGTGACAAGCGGTTATTACCATTGGGTCAGTTTGACCCGGCACAAACACTGCTACTTCTACTGGTAGCCGAGAAACGTGCGGTTACTACCATTGGGTCAGTTTGACCCATGGTAAACACTGCTACCCCTTTTTCTAGCCGAGTATCGCGCGGTTACTGCCATTGGGTCAGTTTGACCTGGGCAAACACTGCTAGCCGTACTGGTAGCCGAGTAAAACGTGGTTACTTCCATTGGGTCAGTTTGACCTAGGGTAAACACCGCTGCACCTGCTGATGGCTAATCAACGCGCGGTTACTACCATTGGGTCAGTTTGACCCAGGGTGAACAGCGCTACACTTACTGGTAGCCGAGTAAAGCGTGCTTACTAAAATTAGGTCAGTTGGACCCAGGGTAAACACCGCTACCTCTACTGGCAGCCGAGTAACGCGTTGTTACCACCACTGGGTCATATGGACCCAATCGTGGTAGCTGAGTAGCTCTAGGTTACTACTATCGAAATTATCAGCCATTAAAATACATTGATTCATGGAAAATGTTCTCATTACCCACTATCTATAACGTATTGAGTAATGTAAAAAAATCCCATTACTCATTACATTACATTTTGTAATATAAAAAATTTTCATCACTCACTACATTACAAGTTGCAATGTAAAAAAATTCCATTAGTCATTACAATGTATTGTGTAATGTAAAAATTTTGAATTATCCATTACAATGTAATGTACAATGTAAACATTTTTCATTACCCAATTACACATTACAATGTGATGTGTAATGTAAAAATTTTTCATTCCCCATTACAATGTAATGTGTAATGTAAAAATTTTTCATTAGCCATTATTATGTAATGTGGAATGTAAAAATTGTTCGTTACCCATTACAATGTAATGTGCAATGTAAATTTTTTTCATTACCCACTACAATGTAATGTGTGCTGTAAAAAAATTTCATTACTCACTACAATGTAATGTGTAATGTAACAAAATTTTATTACCCATTACAATGTAATGTGTAATTTAAAATTTTTTTATTACCCATTACAATGTAATGAGTAATGTACAAATTTTTCATTAAACATTACAATGTAATATGTAATGTAAAAATTTTTCGTTACCCATTACAATGTAATGTGTAATGTAAAAATTTGTCATTAGCCATTAAGAAAGTAATGAATAATGCATTACTTTTTCATTACAAATTTCGCAACCCTGCTACTAGAAACAATACGTAAATAAGATTTGTACCAAATTTCCTCTATTTTGCTTGAATAGCTGATTATATCAAATATAAATTAATAGTTTTTACTACGCGTATAATTCGGAGGTCTTAGTGTTTTATGCTCATGCTACAAGGAGATTTCTATTCTATACTTTGGCAGTTCCCATTCAACAGGTGTATTTTTACTACGTTGACAGAGATAATTTTGTAAAATAATTTTTGTCGACAAATTATCGAGAATCTCGTGTTTCGACTGCGTATTTTTTCACAAATGCTATGAGATAGTGTTTTATACTTCGACAGTTCCCTTTCGACAGCTCTACTGTTACTACGTTGACAGAGATAATTTTTTGAAGTAATTTTTGTCAACAAATTATCGAGAATCCCGCGTTCCCACTGCGCATTTTTTCACAAATGCGATGAGATAGTGTTTCATCCCCCGAAAAAAAGTTTCTGAATTTTTAGAGTTTTCCAACAGTGGTCTCCATTCATTTTCACAATGCCAAAACGAAACTATCTACCGAACGTTAGAAAAGTACGTCGAATCAATATGGTAGAAAGCATTTAAAATGATGATCATGATGAAGTGATATTCATTCCGAATCCAGAAGATTTCGGTGAATCTGGTTGTAATGTTGATAGTGAATCATCCCCTAACAGTGCATGAAAGTGACACATCTACTGATGACGAAGGTGACGAAGATTATCATACAATTCATTCGGTTCAATCGTACCACAAATTATCAGAAAATTATAATGCAAATCAAAAGAATCTGGAAGATGGATATGAATATCGATGAATTGATGGGGAGGCTAAATATGATGATTTATTCAATAATATCTTGTTATCACAAACAGATCAGAATAAGATATTAGCTAGTTTACCAACGGATTTGTTTAAATTGTTTCTTTCTGAAAAAATTAAGCAGTATATTATCAATGCTGCTATAAAACACGGATATCAGCTAACTCCCGATCGCTTAGATACATTTTTAGGTGTCATCATATTTACAATCTTCAATCACAGATTATCGCAAAGAGATTATTGGTCCATAAGTCTCTTGCTGAAATCTGATGTAGTAATATCAGCTATGCGAATTCGTGAATTTGAACAGATAAAAGTTACATAAAGTATCACAAATTGGATGATGAAAACGGAAATGATAAGATATGGCGAGTCCGTCATATTATGAATATTTTCAATGAGAATATCAAGCGTTCCGGTTTCTTTTGTACAGCTCTTTGTGTTGATGAGATGATGCTGAAATTTTATGGACAAATCAGTTTCAAACTGTTCATCAAATCGAAGCCGATACGATTCGGCATCAAAGAATGGGCGTTATGCAGTTCAAACGGTTACTTATTTCACTGTGAGAATTATTGCGGAAAGAACGACAAAGATGATTTTCTACCTAATTGTGTCCAAGGCAGTCGAGTTGTTATGTGAATGCTTCAAAAATTTATAATCGATACTTCTCCTCGCAAAGTACTCCAATGCCACATTTACTTTGGCAATCTATTTTGTTGTCCTGACTTACTAGTGCATCTGAAAAAACTGAATTTGCGAGCGACCGCTACTGTCAAGAAAAATAGAATAAAAGAGTCCAATGATATCGATGCAAAAGCTCCTAAAGGAACGTTCAAAGTGAAATACGATCACAATAGTGGTATCAACTTTATCACAGTTGTTGATTCAAAACCAGTTTCTGTTTTTTCTACAGCTGCCGGTATTACACCCGTTTCAAATGTGAAACGTTATAAAAAGGACGTGAAACAAAAAAGAACAATATCCTTCCCAAATGCATTCAAAATTTATAATAGTTTCATGGGTGGAGTGGATTTACATAATTAGTACCGTAAAAAACTGATGTCAGTAGTTCGATCAAATAAATGGACATGGGTAATTTTCCTGAGACTTGTGCAGGCATCAATCGCAAACCCTACGGTGTTATATAACTCATTGTAAGTACAGGTAACATATATAAAACATAACGTAACATATATTAAAAAAAAATGTTTCGCCATTGCGTTCATAGTAAAAACAAAAGATTAAGGTTTTTGACGAAAAATCGCATATTTCTTATTGTATACATCAATTATTTCATACGGGCATAACAATTAAATACTTTCTCTTTCAGATATGTTACTAACAAGGAACACTACTTTGGTAGCCGCCTCCGATTTTCTTCAAACTTCTGTAAGTGAAGAGCATTCGAAACTAAGAGACACGTATTTTTTTTATCGGCGGAAAAACGGTTTTAAGGGGTGAACCCCCCTTCAAAATAAGGCATGTCAAGGGGTGGATTTGCAGTTTCACCAACAAGCACTCAACCGATTTCGATAAAACAAAAACCAAAATGTTTCTTACCCAAAGCGATAAAAAGTCCACCACGCGAATGAAAAAAAAGGTAGGGGTGAACCACCCCTGCATCTATCTGTTTCTCACCCCACATTAAAAGAGGGTGAATATAATGGAATGGAAGGGGTTCTATTTCCATAAAAACATTAAAATAAAGTTCACATGTTTTCGTATTTTTGAAAAATAGCAACCTTAAGTGGTGTTTGTGGATTCAAAATATCAGAACAGCTCCGAATCAATGTTTTCTCATGTTGCGAAATTAATGCAACACCCTGACAGGGTGAACCACCCCCTCTCGATTTTCCTCTTTATTCGCGATTTAAAAATTTCTCCATCTATTTTGTTCAATCTGCTTCCCCTTCATCGACGTTATGAATTTAATGGTTTTAAGCACGTACGCATATTTGCGTTAACCTCAATCGGGAGGGGGGGAGGGGGTGAGGGAAGAGCTACTTCTTATTCACTACGATTCCAATTGTTATGTCTGAATAAGTTCCACAAATAGCGATTTGTCCCGCCTATGTACAAGCATATTTTTAATACGAGCTTAAACACATATTGACAATTGATCAAGAAGAATTAACAGTCTTATTGTCTACAATCAAATTTTATTTGATAAGTATATCGAAAATTGAGGTCACCCTTTTTCGGTCCTTAAGCGCCTAGTAAAAAATGTGATTTACATGTGATCCTGTTATCTTACTATATACTGTGGATTCATTAATATTATAATTTCGAGTAATTATGGTTCATACGTTGTATAATAATGATAGTCATCAAAAAAATGTTCCCAACACAAAGAATTTTTGCACCATGCACATTTTATAATCGCTATGTGATTGCAACCAGGTATTTCACAGTGTGTTTTTGTTTAACCGAACCCAAAATCGATAGAATTATCGAAATATTCCGGTCTTTCCATCACATAATTACTTTTAAACCATGAATATTTAAAAAGATTAGTATAACGTGGAGATGACAGTTGATTATGGGTCAGCGATTGCAGTTTGATTATATTATTCCTCGAATGTCAATTTACATCAGCATCTATTAATATAACACTATCTGAAAAGTGTCGCACAAAATTTTTCAATTTTCGAAATCCAAATACATCAAGCGGTTGAATTTTTCCAGTTGTACCTTTTGGGCTAATCACTGTAATGATTTTTTTATCATGAGAGGTGGCTTAGCGAACAACTTTGGGGCAGTTTCCACTCCAGGAAGCGATCAATAATACGTTGTCACTCCCAAAATTAAGAAAAAATGCATTTTCCAATTAAATTTAAAAATGATCTGTTAACATATAACAAATTATATATTTATATTTATATGTTAAAAAAAATGGATGCGTCTTTAACGATAATATACACCGGAAGTAAGTTTCCCAGATTTCGATGGTGTTACAATGACGTTTTCTGGTCTAAATAATTATTTCTCTACTCTTGGTCCAAATTCACCTTTTGCCTCTTTTAACACTATAAAAAATGAAGAAAGTAATTTCCCGTTCGCGTTTATTGTTGGCTGGATCGTGTAGCTGTGGGTTGTTAAAGAGATTGATTGTACAACACATTCAACCTTTTTTGATCCTTCCATCGCTAAAGTTCGTGCTGAATGAATTTCTAGTTGAAAACCGCTTTGGTCTGAATTGTATACATTGCTTGATCCATGTTTTTCAATTAGTGATTTAACATCTTGAACAAATTTTTCTCCATTTTTCTGTAGAAACGCTTGTTCCTCCACAGTTTTCCTCGTTACAAATTTATTTATTTTTCTAGAAACAATGCGATGCAATTTCTTAAATTTCCATAGCCATTTATTCTAAATCTATAATATATAATATATAATATAATATATAAGGCTCTAAATCGTATATCTTCATCGCCTATTTCTATCTGTGCCTATAGAGCCCACTTTTGAAGGTCAATATCATGATCGATGGCACCAGAGTTTACAGCAGTTTTTATATTCCGCAATGTATATTCAGAAATTCGAGCTAGTTTTTCTTCATAAGTACCACCTTTGTTCAATTGATGTGCTCAGCGTCGTAACTGGCGGGTGGATTTGACAGATTTATATTTTTGCTTCACGGTTTCGATACTGTAATTCTTTTTTTTACTAGATCTCCAGTATTCCACAGCTTTTTTTTGTAATTATAGCTCAGCTCATCGTCATTTGACAAGCGTAGGAATTGACATCTTCATCATCTTTTTGCCATATGGTATCTTCAACAGCATTTGCTTCGTACTCTTTAAACGGTTCTTGAAAATCTAGAGTCTCTTCCTGTATCATCTCAACTCCATTATAATCTTGCATAGAATCAATTGAAATTTTTTCGAAATTTTCCTTCATCTCTATTTCTGCATTGTTAACAGGAGTTTGTGCAATATTCATAGCCTCAAATGTAGTCAGTAACAGTTCAATAATGTTGATTGGATTGACTTTCATGCTGGTAGAAATGTTATGCACAGCACACCGAGAGCACAGAAAAGGCAACATAATATGAAGCTCGCTTAAATATGTACTAGTATAATGCGAATGGTAACCGTCTTTAAAAGCAAGTATCAAAACAGAAATATATTCATTTATCTTGCAAAACCTGATAAAGGTTTTATTTAATATAACCACACTTGAGCGCTTTGAAAGACGATGTCTAATATTCGTCATGACTAATACCCCGGGTATTAGAATGCCAAAAACATCAGGTGATCATGACTATTTGATAACATTCTAAGCTAGTACAAACACCGTGATCACATTTCTACGCCTCTATTTTTTTCTTAAGATTAATAAAAGAGCCTTGTAGGGATACTAATTGTAGATCTGCACAATACCTATTAGTTTACGCATAGATTACAATTTTCCCATTATCATCAGAATAATAGTAGTGGCATAATAGTAGTATTTGACTTCGTGCAGTTCTACCGATCGGAGAAACATTTCGGTGATTCCGTCGGTTTCCATCTTTCCTGCGGAACCGTCGTGGTTTGCGGTGCAAGTTTCCACGTATGTTTCCTTCCATTCATCGTAACCAGCAGGATCTTCATCTTTTTTTTTCTCCCAAAAGCTGCAAGATTGGCAAAACTTCGATTTGACCATGGCGTCGACAACTTTTTTTGTGTAGTATCCAATGAGACTAGTCATGCCAATGAAAGATGAAAACCCTCTCTTTTTCCACGTGCCATCTCCTGAAACGATGAAGTGATCTTCCTGTAGTCCTCGAGAAATGTTTTCTTTCTTCTCCTCTGCTACAGCTTTCTTCAGAACCATGTCGTAAACCGATTTCGTCGCGATTCGTATATTTTCTACACAAGCGTAATATATTGTGGTCGTCATCCCGCTGCAAATGTCCATCATGCCACAAAACCTGCTCAAACCGTTTATTCCGAGGCCTAGTAAACGGAAAACAAACACGATTCGGCGATATATTTCATAAGCTTTACCGATAAGTGGACACGAAGCAACACTTTTTCCCCCGCACTCGCATTTTAAATTCAGTTTGAAACCGATGCCTCGTCGATCATGCATGGAAAAAGCGATTCGTCCGTTGCACTCTTTACAAAAAACGTTATCGGATAAAAAGTTAAAAACTAATACGAAGTTCAAAAAGCAGTACACTGAATCAACACTTAGTTCATAACTTCCTAATTTGCCACTTTGTAAAATTTTCTGCGCTGACGTGCTTGTGAACGACTTGCTCTTTTCAAATTCCCAGCGATTAGGGGGTTGCGGATGCGATCTTTTGCGCCTGTACTGTTTCGGATGATCTTTTGTACCCTTTCGAGGCATATTGCGTACAAATTTTCGATAAATTACTTGAAAATAACGAAAAACAAAAAACACAGACGCTACGATGTTTCCGCTTTCAATGCCGAAGCCAGACTGAAATAACCGTTGCAAAATCGATAAAAGAGAAAGTAGGGACCCTATTCAAAGGTTTCTAAGCATAAAAGGTTCTGTATACCTGCGTCAGACGCGCTGAGACCTGCAGGAACCCAGCTAGCCGGGCGCCCCGCTGAGACGGTCAGAGCGCGCTGACGGTGTCAACTTCAAACGCGTTTAAAATATCGTAAACGTTCGAAATCCGGGAAACGCTTCGACAGATTTATTTCTACTTACATGTAGATTAAGAATCCGTAATAAAAAAAATTGATTTTTTGAAAATTTCAAGGACAGTCTCCCTTAAATCGCGAATAAAGAGGAAAATCGAGAGGGAGTGGTTCTCCCTGTCAGGATCTTGTATTAATTTCGCAATATGAGAAAACGTTGATTCGGAGCTGTTATGATATTTTGAATCCACAAAAACATATAAAACACGGAAAAGGCAACTGCAATAGGAAAATTCAAATGGGGGGTAGTTCACCCCCTTAAGGTTGCTATTTTTCAAAAATACGAAAACATGTGAACTTTATTTTGATATTTTTATGGAAATAGAACCCCTTCCATTCCATTATATTCACCCCTTTTTAATGTGGGGTGAGAAACAGGTAAATGCAGGGGTGGTTCACCCCCTAACTTTTTTTTTTCGTTCGCATGGTGGACTTTTCATCGCTTTGGATAACAAATATTTTGGTTTTTGTTTTATCGAAATCGGTTGAGTGCTTGTTGGTGAAACTGCAAAACCACCCCTTGACATGTCTTATTTTGAAGGGTGGTTTCATCCCTTAAACCCGTTTTTCCGCCGATAAAAAAATACATGTCTCTTAGTTTCGAATGCTCTTTTACATACAGGAGTTTCAAGAAAATCGGAGGCGGACACCAAAGTAGTGTTCCTTGTAAGTACACCTCAACACGTAACATATATTTTTAAAAAATGTTTCATAATTGCGTTCACAGTAACAACGAAAGAAAGTAATAACAACGAAACAAGTAGCGCGTCCATTTTGGCCTCTATGTAAGCAAAGTATTCGTAAGCCAAAAAATACTCATTTTAAGAATGTTAGACTAATTTCTTTACGATAAAATCAAGGTTTGTTTATTGGTATTCTTATTTCTCACAAGGAACCCTAGGCAGGTCGACCCCTTCGATTTTGATCTAATTTATATATGTTGTAGTACATCGAAAACTAAGAGACACGTATTTTTTTTTATCGGCCCAAAAATGCTTTAAAGGGGTGAAAACAGCCCACAAAGATGGGCACCGAACGGGGTGGTTTCTCAGTTTCGAATAGAAGCGCTTGACGTAATCGAATGAAACCAACGCTGAAATGTTTCTATTAATGAGTCATCGAAAACGCAATCTAGGCTTTTTAGGGGAAAAGGTGTTTAAGGGGTTAACAACTCCTAATTTGATAATTTTATTTTATACCGTAAAAACAATTGTTCCGATTCGAACGGAACCAACTGCATTTTGTAGAGGTCGAAGAACTAGTCGATACGTGTTTTGGGGTTTTTACGAAAAATTCGCTTTAAGGGGGGCAAACCACCCCTTTCGTTACAATACCTTAAATTAATATTTAAAGAATTTATTTCTCAATTATATTATTGTACGGCAGCACAGCCACGTATATAATTAATTTAAATGTCTTCAAACACGAAAATAAGTTTATCTTTGACCTTGTTTCTAGGTGAGATCATCCCCGTATCGATAATTCCTACATAGGCCCATTGTGAGTTACGATTTATTTATTATGAAGGAAATAAAGCATAGGTTCAACTGTGATGAACCATAGAACCCGCCAAGCCCTTTTAGCAAGATGTAAAAAATTTTATTTCAGTATAAAGAATAGTATAATATGTACGTATGCATACGTATATTAAATTATGGTACACACTTTAATGCTACGCTTTGTAAATTTATATTAAATGATATATAGGAGTACGTCTGGATAGCATTATCTCGGTTTCGGCGCCCAGCACCGATTACTAAACTCCATGGTGTATCTCATTTTCGTTATCACCTTGTCTTATCGTCTTGTGTTCTTGATAATCTCTCTCGTTGTTTTTCCCACTTATCTCCCCGAGTCCATTGATTACTCAAGTTATTTACTCCAGCGAGAGAAAATATGTCACTATTATTCGAAAAATAGATTTGTGTGTAGTTATAGTTATGCGTAGGTGGTGGTTATGCGTAGTTATGGTACTTAAAGATAGGACGTAACTCCTCCATATCTTAAGCTACGTGCTTCGATCAGTATCTTTGCTTATCGCTTTGGCTGCATGCTTATCTGGCTTAGGTTCTGCGTATATTTTCGTATTTCTTAAAGCAATTTTTGAAGACAAATATCAGTTTCTCACGGGACATTACAGTGAAATATACACTGTTATTGTACACGTAGTATAAAATGATTGTGAATCCATTAAATGTTATACGACTTTTGTTGTTGACGTTTGAAGCGATGAACATTGCTGAAAGCCCGATTAATAATGAAGAACGCGAATTGAAAAATAATATTGACAAAATTTTACTGCAATGTATGCAAGATTTTTATGGGGTGGAATATATTGAAGAAAATTCTTTAGATTTTCAAGAGCCCTATAAAGAGTGTGAGGCGAATCCTATAGAAGATAATGTGATGGAATGGAGTCCTGGAATACCATCCGATACATGTTCGAACGATGAAGAAGATTTGAGCTATGATTATACAAGAAGAGCAGTCGAATTTTGGAGGAGAGGAAAAAAAAGAACTTGAGCGTAGACAGTGTCAAACACCGATTCAAAAAAGTAAAATGTAAAAGTCAATTAAAATGTTGGGCTCATCAATTCAATAAAGGTGGGACATACATGGAAAAACTAGCTCGCATTTATCAATTTACGTTGGATAATCTGAAAAGTGCTGTTGACGCCGGGTTAATTGTTCATGATGTGGATCTTCAAAGGTGGGCCCTACAGGCACAGAAAGAGGTGGGATTTAAAGACGTACGGTTTAAGGCTTCCGATTGCTCGTTGTGGAAATTTAAGAAAGCTCACCGTATAAGATCTCGAAAAATTAATAAATTCATAACCCAAAAAACTATAGAAGAAGGAGCAGATTTGAAAAGAGATGCAGATAATTTTGTTAATAAAATTAAACCTTTTATTGAACATTATGGCTTACAAAACATATACAATTCAGACCAAAGTGGGTTTCAATTAGAAATACATTCAGGACGAACACTGGCAGTAGAAGGCTCAAAACAGGTCGAGTGCCTTGTGCAGTCAGTGTCTTCGTCATCTCACAGCTACACTATACAGTCCACAATATCTGTAGAGGGAAAATTACTATTGCCACTTTTCATTGTTTTGAAAGATCCTACCGGAAAAATTGGACCAGTTGTGGAGACAACCATATTTAAACCGAGTAATGTCTTTTTGACTGCTTCCAAGTCAGGAAAATTTGCGTCAGGTATTTGTATACCCTACGTTCTTTTGTATTTTCAGCTATAAGAAAAAAAGTTAAATTTAAAACCTGTTAATCCTACATATGCAAAGAAAAATTAAAGTCAATACCAACATTATATTGAATTTTCCAGAACACTTTAAGATGTGGCTGGAAAAGTTTTTTTCCCCTAACATCGGTTCAAAAAGCATACTTTCAGTAGATTCATGGAGTGGGCATTGCACGGAAGTGGTCAAGCAAGCTACACTTCGTGGAAAAAGCATCAAAACAATGATCATACCAAAAGGTACAACCGGAAGGATTCAACCACTTGATGTTTATGGACTCAGAATATGGAAAAATTATGTTCGACATTTTTCAGACGCTGTTTTGTTACTTGATTATGATCTCAATCTACATTTAAGAAATAACATAATCAAATTGCAATCTTTAACTCATAATTAGTTATCTTCACCAAGGTATCAAAATTTGTTTCGATATGTATGGTACAAAAGTGGTTACACATGTGATAAACCTTAAGAATTTGTTAACCCCGTTGAATTTGCTTTCGGACAATCATCAAGACCTCAATGTGATGTTCAAGGTTGTGAGAAAGTAGCAATAATAAGATGTTCATGGTGTAAGAAATCACTTTGCTTGCAACACTTTTTCGATGAATACCATTACTGCATGACCTATCAAAACTGATTATAATCTGGAAACTATATTCACGTATTATGATGTTGGTTTAATATGTACTGTAACGGTACGCTTTTTACGTCCCCCGCTACGCGTGAATTCGAGCAACTAAGAGTTTAGGAGCAGGCATGAAAAGAAACGAGAGTATGAGAATTTGTGTCGAAAATATAAATAATTGTGTTTATTCAGGGTATTGTCAATGTACACAAAAAAAAAATATGACGCCAATCGTTGGTGTTTTTGAGATTCTCTCCCTATTTTCAATAAATTTATCCAATTTGGTGGTTTCGTTCTCTTATATCAAGAAACTTGTCCAGTTTATAAATTTCGCTCTCTTATGTAAAGAAACTTGTCCAGTTTAATAATTTCGCTCTGTTATGTAAAGAAACTTGTCCAGTTCGATAATCTCTTTTGTTTCAATGAATTCGTCTTAATTATGAATCTCTTGATGCTTACGATTTTTTTTCCCGAATTTTAATCAATCTTATCCAATTTGTGATTCTATATAATTCTAAATTAATTTTTGTGGCTCGATACAATTAAACTAAGATTGATTTATTAATTTCATTGTTCGGAAAATTGAAATGACTGAAAAAGTTCTCGCTTCAAAAAAATATAAATTGTTTTTAATTTGTTTAAATGAAATGAGTTATTTTTATTCCAACAAAAATCAAAAAAGGGGTTAATGATAAGGGTCCTATGCCAAGAATCTTCAGACTGCACGGAATCGCACGGTCCCCTCCCTCTTTAGCATAGGAAAGGAAGGATCAAAATTGAGAATCTGCAGACCCTACGGAATCGCAGAGTCCCCTCCCTCTCAATAATGAATGAAAAGGTTATCACGCTAGAAATCTTTGACCTGTACGGAATCGCACAGGTCCCTCCCTTCTTGGCGTGATCGGAGAGGAATTTCACCCTTGAATCTTTGGATTGCACGGAATCGCACAATCCCCTCCCTCTCGACGTGAAATTTGGAATATTATAGGTTAGGTAGTTCGTTGGAGCTTGTTTTCCAGAGTCACTACCTCTGTAGTTGAAGCGAGAGCTGATTCAAGAATGAGCTGCCGTTGCTGATCCGCACGACCTTTTATACGCATTTAGACAAAGGAATAATGATAATGATTCGATATAAAAATAACTCTTAAAAATACGATTAAAAATACGATATAAAAATAACTCTTAAAATTTAACGATTAAAAATAATCTCGAACCAGAGTTCTCTTACTAAATTCACGGATTGGTCAGCCAACTTGTCGCCGCGGCGTGATTGGTTGAGCTTAAGGCTGATTTTCATCGCTCATGTGAAAAATAATGGTTTGGTAATAAAAATAAATGTTTTTTGCTGTGAAAAGTTCGTTTTTATCCTTTTTTAACTAAAATGAATCAAATTTTCTTTTTAAACATGATAAATTGACAATTTGTGAGCGATGTAGAGCATTATTTCCCTTGGATCCAAACTCTGTTTCGTGATTTGCCATTTCCGTTGGAACCAACGTGCAATTGGACTTTGCATGATTTTACCACCTGGACTTTTGTGAATTTTATTTTATTATTCAAATATAACCCTTTTTGTTGTTTTTCATATAAAAATGAGTCTAACTAATGCTTCAGAACATAAAATAAGAGAGTTTTAATGAAAGAACGAACTAGAACTGATTTTATGTGTAGCCTGAGAGTTTTGTCGAGGAGTGTCGCCTCGAGCGGCTGAGCGCAGGCTCGACCGGGCTGGCGCGCATTTTAAATTGTAAAAGAAATGAGAAAACAAAAATGGGTGTGACGTTTCAGTACACTAATATCAGAAATATACAGCAATTGAATAAATATATGCAAACAACCCAGTAGTTCTAGTAAATAATTATGGAGCATGAGACCGAACAAATATCCTGTAATGCAGACTAAAATATATTCATGAAAGTTGGTTAATAATAATAATCGGAATAGGTAAAACCTAAAAAAGACTCACCTAGAAACAAGATCAAAGGTAAACTTATTTTGGTGTTTGAAGACATTTCAATAAATTATATAGGTGGTTATGCTGCCGTACAATAATATAATTGGGAACAATTTTTTTTAAATATTAATATAAGGTATTGCAACGAAAGGGGTGGTTTACCCCCTTAAAGCGAATTTTTCGTAAAAACCCCAAAACACGTATCGACTAGTTCTGCGACCTCTACAAAACGCAGTTGGTTCCGTTCGAATCGGAACAATAGTTTTTATGATACAAAATAGAATTATTAAATAAGGGGTTGTTCACCCCTTAAACACCCTTTCCTCTAAAATGCCTAGATTGCGTTTTCGATGATTCATCAATAGAAATATTTCAGCGTTGGTTTCATTCGAATACGTCAAGCGCTTCTATTCGAAACTGAGAAACCACCCCGTTCGGTGCCCATCTTTGGGGGCTGTTTTCACCCCTTTAAACCGTTTTTGGGCCGATAAAAAAAATACGTGTCTCTTAGTTTTCGATGTACTACAACATATATAAATTAGATCAAAATCGAAGGGGTCGACCTACCTAGGGTTCCTTGTCAGTTTTAATATTGATTCAAAAATAATTTTTAATCATGTATTCCATGTTTTTATTGTTGTACGATTCCTTGCCATATTCATTGTGTATATTAAAGTTTTTGAGACAATCCAAGTGTATTTTAGTACTATAGTGGCCCTGCTTTACGAATAGACTAATAAAAACATCATACTCCTCAGAGAAAAAACCCCGCCTTATGGACCCTCATCCTCTATTCGGGTCAAAATAGGTAATTGACGATTCTGTCGGGCAATCACGTAAACGAAATTTTATTTCAAAAACAGAGGAGGTAGCATCCAAAATAACGTACTTGAATTTATATTTTCCAGTAGCATCCAAAATACTTGAATTTATATTTTCTCACTCGAAAACACCATACGTCAATGAGAAGAATTAAATAATCACGGAATAATTGGTTAAGCTAATTATTTCAGAAACGACGAAATAAAACAAACTTCATTTTCCGGCCACGTGAGACAGTGAACGTTTCTCAGCTTACCGAGAAACGTTCACTGTCTCACGTGGCCGGAAAATGAAGCTGCGGTGGTAATGAGGCGGAACTCGGATGTTCATTTAACTCTTTAAGGCCTGACTTTTTTAAAGTAACGCAATTTTCGTCACATTCTGTATTTAAGGGTTTTCGGGTTCGCTGATTACGAATACGATGTCAGATTTTCAAAATTAAAAATGACGGATCCAATATGGCTTTTAAAAATCGATCCAATTGGCCTGAAATTTGTTATTCGGGGGTTTTTGGGGTCGCGGATTACGAACTTCATGTTAGTTTTTAAAAATACAAAATGGCGGATCCAAGATGGCGGATGAAAAAATCAGAAAATGGATCTACGTTCATGAAAATAACTACCCGGGGGTTTTCGAGGTCGCTAATTATGAATCCGATGTCAGATTTTCAAAATTCAAAATAGCGGATCCAATATGGCGGATGTTTCTTCTTACGCGGAAAATAAGAATTTTGTTTTTGATTCATCATTATTATAATAATTATAATAATTATGACAAAAAAGCAATGACAGATGTATAATGAGGAAATCTCAAGCAAAATATCCCATAAAACGTGTCTCTATTATAAAAAATCAAAATATCCGAATGCCTAAAGTAAAAACCAGTTCAGAAACAAATTACAACCGCTATTCGTTATAAAAAATAAATGCCTAACGTGATATCAGGCTCAGGAGTGAATGACTCACGCTATTTTGGACAGTTGAATAAAAAAACAAATGCGTAACTGAACCACGGGTTCAGAAACAAATGACTTACGTGTCTTGAAAATTAAAAATAGTGCCTAATACAAAATGTAGTTCGGAAAAAAAACTTACGTTATTACTGATAATTGAAAAAAAACAAATGCCCAACGCAATATCAGGCTCAGGAGTGAACGACTCACGCTATTTTGGACAGTCGAATAAAAAAACAAATGCGTAACTAAAACACGGGCTCAGAAACAAATGACTTACATATCATGAAAATCGAAAAAAATGCCTAATACAAAATGTAGTTCGAAAAAAAAACTTACGTTATTACTGATAATTGAAAAAAAACAAATGCCTAACGCAATATCAGGCTCAGGAGTGAATGGCTCATGCTATTATTAATTATCGAAATAATGCAAATGCACAATTGAAAAACAAGTACAGAAAGTCAACTTTTGAATTTTGCGCCCGCCATCCTGAATAAGCCATTTTGTATTTCGAAAAGTTAACACCAGATTTGTGAACAGTGACCCCGTAAAAGTTTGAGTGGTCATTTTCTGGAGCGCAAGTGAACTTATTAAATTTTCGTCCGCCATATTGGATCTGTCATTTTGAATTTCGAAAAACGAACATCGGATTCGTAATCAGCGACCCCGAAAACCCCCGAGTAACAAGTTTCAGGCCAAATGAATCGATTTTTAAAAAGTCGTCCGTCATATTGAATTCGTCATTTTGAATTTTGCAAATCTGACATCGGATTCGTAACCAGCGACCCCGAAACCCCCGAGTAACAAGTTTCAGGCCAATTGGATCGATTTTTAAAAAAGTCGTTCGCCATATTAGATCCGCCATTTTCAATTTTGAAAATCTGATATCGGATTCGTAATCAGCGACCCCGAAAACCCCCGAATGAACATTTTTATGAGCCTAGCTCCACGTAATTTGATAATTTGCAATTTTGTTGCAATTCTTACCACAAACATTCATTTGTTTATATTGTTATAATTACAAAATTGTTATTAATTCATTGCACTATACAATTTTTTTACAAAGTAGTATAAATTTATGGGTGGTTGGCGTTAAGAAATCAAAAATATATTGATTTTTGACAATATTATGAACGTTTGAATGTAAAAGTCGTTTCGATCGAAACCGCTGGGCCTTGAAGGGTTAATTGATATGACTCACCGGCTGGACATGAACGAAGACTGATGAGACGCGTACCTCGGTCAGACGTGCCGATTTTCGGCGCTCTCCCTACCACTCATGGCTCCCCGCAGGGCAGCGCTCTCGTGCTCTAGTTGCGAACTAGGAGCTTCGCTCCGATTATCGCGCTTCCCGCGATATTTTGAAAATATATCCGTAACGAGGAACGAATATTTCCTCGTACGCTATGCAGTAAATATATCACTTGCTCGGATCCCACTTCCAACATTTGGGTGGTCGTGACTCGAGCAAATTTCCTCTCGGGGATTCGGCAGACGTCTCTGAAAAGGCAAAGGGGAGGCCTCCCTCATGACCCGAGGCATCCCGTCGAATTACCGTGGGCCCAAAATTTAGCCACCAGGCAATACTATCCTCCAAGAAAATCCCGAATCTGACTGGATGAGGCGCCGTTATGAGTGGTCCATAATACCCGAGTGCACGACGGCGAACGGAACAACTCTCGGTTCCGATGGTATAAAAAAACCACGGGAGGTGTTAAAAATGGCCTTAATCCAGCGTGTGCTTTTGACCATTCACGCGATAGAGCTTGGATGTTCATAGCCCAACGCGATATATGGAAGCGAGATCTTTGCAAACAAAACAATTATTATTTAAAGTAGATCGCGAGAACCCCTATTCAGACAAAAGGCAAGAGGGGAGAGTATGCGCGATATAATTCCAATAAATTCAAACAAATAGCTAAAATTACACAAAATATCGGTCGCCAAATAATTATTTGTCTCGAGGTCTCTCCTTACGTAAAATTCACAGGGAATTCCTAGGTAACTAATCTCTCTATCGATAGGTAATTTAAGGTAGGCAGAATCGAGAAGGGAAAAATATAAAAATTACTTTACGCCCTTTTAAAATTACGAAGATGTGGTGGGTCCACGTTCTTGCACCACCCGGTGAGTCGACGCGCAGCGTCAAAAAGGACCGTAAACCCGATCCACTGGTCGATAATGATTCGTGCGGGTGGCGGTAACAAAATGTCACATCACAGCGCATACAATTTTGAGAGCAAAAGTTTGATTGGAAAAAAGAATTTCGACCGCAGTACTATGAGAGTTTTTGACAATGTTTATTGATCATAAATTTTATATCATGAGCAATAGATAACAAAAAAAAACTGGTGAAGTACTTATGACATAATTTTTTTCAAATCAAATATCTTTTAGCTAAAAATTGTTTGACATTACTTGATTCCATTTTGGATTTCTTTTATTGTGATTGTTTTTTCATTTAAAAACTTCTTGTGTGTTTTAATTCTATTGGAATATTTCTTCATGTACAGGTTCTTTTTTTGAGTTTGCGAAACAAACACATTTATGCCAACAAAATTACCGGCTCAAAAAAATGTCTACCGAAGCACTTAGCGATGTTATAATAACGTTCATTGATCATGCGTAGTACATTATGTACATTTAGCAATAAAAAATGAGCAAACTACTTTAAGCTATTTTTTTCCCGATAAAAAATATTGTTTCTTAAAGCCATGTAAATTACCGACTGAGCTACCAATAGTGCAAGAGATATAGCTGTTTTCACGTTTCCAATTTTTCTTCTGACAATATACAGGGTGTCCAATAGGAAGTTGCTAAAATTAAATAAGTGTCTCTTCCCTCCATGAATTCAATAGGGGTCCCTTTTTCTAAGGCGCATACCTGAGGCCCCGCAGTTTTATTCCAGCCGTGGTTGAAGCAAGTATCCGCGCGTCAAAATGAGTGAGCTCACCACGGAAGAAAAGTATATCTTATTGAGTGCTTCTTCTCGAGGGGAAAAATTTATAGTAATGCGTATAGAGGGTTTCGTACTAAGTTTGGAGCTCATAGAGTTGCCAGCGAAAACACTCTGAAAAGGTAAGAATTTAATATTTATTCATATTCATCTATCACACAACTTGTGTTTCAATTCAATTAAACTGCATTGAAGTAATTTTACGTTAATTTTTGTAGGATAATCGATAAATTCGTGGAGTATGGTACACTCCAGGACCGTAGACATGAGTTGCCAGGTCCATCTGTTACGGTGATTACACCAGAGAAGATCAACGAAGTTGAGAATTATTTCAAACAAAATCCAATTGATTCGATTCGGAAAGCTGCTCAAGCGTTAAAAATAACCAAATCATCATTACACAACATTTTGAAATATTTTTTAAAGTTTCATCCGTATAAAATAAGCACTCATCAATTGTTAACTGAACATGCCATGACGAAACGCATCGAATTTTGTAACACTATTACGGGAATGTTTGAAGCCGAAGAACTTAATGAGAAAATGATTATTTATTCCGATGAAGCACATTTTTGGATGAATGGGTACGTAAACAAGCAAAATTACCAGTTTTGGGGAACGGAAAATCCCAACATATCGCTAGCGAAGTCCCTTCATCCACAGAAAGTAACGGCATGGGCAGCGATGTCAGTAAAAGGAATTTATTTGCAATTCTTGGAATCTACGGTAACAGGAGAGAGTTACAAACAGCTTTTGGAAACGAAATTCTTCCCTTATGTAAAAAAGAGGGGACTGGTTAAAAATTTTTACTTCATGCAAGATGGAGCGACGCCGCACCGGACTCATGAGGTGTTTGAAGCTATTCATCGCGTATATGGGACTCGAGTAATCGGTCTTGGGTACCCAAAATTTGCTCAAGGCGGACTAGAATGGCCTCCGTACTCACCGGACCTGAACCCTTGTGATTTTTTCTTGTGGGGTTACATTAAAGATCATTGTTACGCTAAAAACCCCAGCACAGTAGAAGAACTGATCGCGGCCATCCAGGAAGTGGTTCGCGGCATTACGAACGATATGTTGAACATAGTTTTTCACAGTTTTCAAAAGAGAATTGATTTTTGTGCACAATCTAACGGTTCGCACTTCGAAAATATCTATCATTAATCACTGTACTTTTTCGTTATTTTTATAAGATGTAATAAATTGACATAAAAAATATTTGACTGGGTTTTATTTATGTGTGTTTAAAACTGCAGAGTTTCCTCTATTTAAAGCAATTTGGCTTTTCTGATTCTGTGCACGTATTTTGAAATGACAGCCGATTAGTTTCAGCAACTTCCTATTGGACACCCTGTACATTTAGAAAAATATAGAAAACCACAAAGTGTTTCTCGTTGCTTACTCGAAATATAATCGATGTAGGAGAAAAATGTTGTGCCTGCGAAGACCGTCACGTGGGGATGAGTTATCGAGGACGGGTATTTTAAGGATTATTGCCAATAATTGAGTCGAAACTCCAATTCAATACTTAAAAACAAGTTAACAATAAGTTTATTGAGAAAAGTTACAAAGTCGAGGTTTATTTGCCTCGAGACCTATCGTTCAAAATTTTGTCGTCAGACTGTCGAATTGGGGCTTGTCGTGACTTTTAATAATTAAGGTGATTTTTCCCCACACCCTATCGGTATTACCCCTTCTTACAATTAATTAGTTCTCGAATGTTCTCGGTCAATCGATGGCGTGATGCCTTATCAGCTTGGGATCGATAGACCCATGCGATGATCGCAGTGATCGAGAATCACGTGCTTTCGTATTTTAGTGTATTAAGCATTTTATTTCAAGCATTTTATATACTGACAATTTGTTTCTATGCGGGCCTGTTGCCAGGCACAACAAAAATTATAAATATATTTCGGTCGGAATAAAATCATGAACCAGTTCAACAAACGGTGTTTTGAAGTGGACTTTTTTTGCTTCATTTTGATTTTTTTTTTTTAATTTATCTTATTTTTTTGCACCTAGTACGCAATGTTGAAAATAATTGTTGAATGATGAAGTGTCGTGTAGCTACTGATCTTCATTTTTGACGAGTACATTTAAAAAATCTTGTATCTCAAGTAGCTACCGCGACTCGTAATACAAAAAGTATTGGGATGGTGCTCCAAAAAAATCACTTTTCAAGAACCACCCTAATATTTATCTAAGTATGCTTTTAACAGATAAATTAAGCAATTTAGCAAGAGAAAGAGTACCTCTGAGCCGCAATTATTTGAGGACGATACGATGCCGTAAGAGCCGGGTGTATCCATATCGTTGCTACTCTCATCACAATTGTCCCTTTGACAGGCCGATTCGAGATGTTTGTTGAGATACGATTTGAGGGCGAATGACTTATGACACTTGGAGCACTCATAGTTCTTGTCTGATGAGTGTGTCTGCATATGAGCACGTAAATTCGAACGATCAGCAAAAGCTTTCCCGCAATGAGCGCAGCCATAAGGCTTCTCGCCAGTGTGACTCCTTAAATGACCTTGCAATAGCCACGGTCTAGAAAACATTTTTCCACAAACTCCACAACTATGGGTCAGTTTATGAGTTAGCACATGCATTGCGAGAGCTGGCATGCTAACGTAGGCCTTCCCGCAGTGAATGCACTTCTTTGCCGACTGCGAGTCGATGCTCCGATGCGTCTGCTTATGTCGTGATAAATTTGATGAAGTTGCGTATTGCTTACCTGTAAAAAAAGAAATGAAATCAAACAATTGGCCAATCATTTTTATTAAAAAAAAGTGTTGAACATTTTATCCAATTTATCAGTCGTGCGGTTGATAAAAATCCCGCCGCACACTTTCCTCAGACATAATTGTATTTTGAAGAAAATTGAAAGTTACACGTTGTTCTTCTTTCATCGGAGAATAATATGTAACTTTTCTTTTTCTTGAAATATCAAGCGTCTCTGAGAAAACTAAGAATGTACTTTTCAGTTATCTCTCTCGCACTCATGCAACTGATAGAGCGCTATAAAGAAGTAGAAAAACCACCATGCTTTAAATAGTGCATGTTACGTAGTACTTTATAAAGATTCGTTCCAAATTATTCTCCACTGGTAATATTAATTGCGGGAAAAGATAGTCACGTCAACTGGGTTTACGACTAAACCATTGCTATTGAACCCATTGAGCCATGGTAGGATATACGTTGTCCTACCTTTTTTTTGCAGTTATTTAATTATTAAACTACTTTTTTAACAACTAATGTCAGGTCTTTTGGATCTACATGGTCTCTAGGACATTCATGTCCTATAGCATATATAAATAAATAGTCGAATGTCGTACTTTTCCATGAAAAAAATCACATTCCACTAATCTACTATGCAAATCGGAATGAAATTTGTGTTACAAACTTGACACACTTCTAAGATTATTACAAATTTTTTTCAAAATTTTTCGTAAGGTGATTTTTGTTTAAAAAAATAAAGATACAGTAATTTCTGTCCTATATCCATACTAACAATTATATCCATCGAAATTTTTCGCTTTGGGAGTTTTTCGCATTCAAATCCAAAAAAAAAAGTTTTGTTATTTTCAAAATTCAAGATCACGGGACCATAAACGAACGCAAATAGATATAAAAATGAAATGGTTACGTGTAATTAAATTGGTTTTCTCGCTTTTAGATTTATCCAGAACTAATGACGAGAACGTTAGTCCAGTCACCTTAGGCCATATTCCACAAAGTATTATTCAAGAGGTGTAGAGGTTAGCCAATTTTTTTGTAGATTGTTTGGACCCATGGGAATATAGCCCTGAGTTTTCGTAAAAATCCATGCTGCATTTTAGCAATAAACAATGATTGAAAAAAAAAAATCGGTTTTTTTGAGTTAACACTTTTGGAACGCGTCCTATCGAAAAAAGTTTCAAATAAAATTTGTTCACCATAATGTTCTCTATGAAAAAAGTTGTATAAAAAAATACGCTAGCATTGTTATTTAAGCGGTTAATTGCAAATGAACCAACAAATCCACAATTTTTTATTTGCAACCGCAATCAATTGTTTGTTACGATATCGGTTTGAAGTCCATATATGATGTAGGGAAGGGAAACCCTAAGAGAATGGTCCAAGATTTATCGATCTACGAGTTATAGTTTTGCAACAATTCGCGATCTTCGAAAAAACTTTGACCTTCAATAGAATTTGTCGATGAAGGCCCACAGTGCGGAAAAAAATTGAGGAGCTTCGTGTCATCATGCACAATGTATACGGAAAAAAGTAATCGTTTTCGTTGATAATAAATACTGTATCTTGACGATTTTCGTTTTTTGCTTATAAACAAATAGCAATTCTGACCAAAGTTACGAAAATAGCTGAAAAATATTTTCACCATTCGATGCATTTTTGAAAAACGAACAATTAAAAAAAAAAAGTCCGAATATCTTGATTACACACAGAGATATGAATATTTTAAAGTTTTTTTCAATTTTCTTTTGTTGTAATTGAGATTTTTGCAAAAATCAAATTCGATAGCCTTCCTTAGGCTTACAGCTACGGGATTCAATAAAAATACCGACCTATAGAGGGAACTGTGTCACTACAGTTATCAACGTATTCCAGTCGATGGCGCGCGGCCGAGCGCGCGGCGCCGGCCGCCCGGCCGGGCAACTCGGTGGGGGTACCTCCTCTCGCTCCGCAGCCCCGCGCGAGCGGCTTAGTTAACAAATTCGATAACTTCCTTCAAAATGGTCTTAGAACAAAACTTTTTTTTTAAATTTTACCTGATTTTTCTCGCGAACACGATGGTATCCTTTAAAATCGTGTTCGCCCCATAGCAGACCTGTGATCATCGTTTTTTAAAATATTACATATAACCATGCTTTATAATTATTTTACGGTGAATGGGAAAAGGTATCTCGAATAAATCTTTTAGCCGACACTGTTTCATTCCTTACAATAAGTTAGTTGTACACTTGAAATATATTTAGTTCCGAAGAAATTCATCGTTATTTTCAATTTTCTTTTTTGAGTTCGAAAGTAAACTGAAAAGAATAACGAATTTCGCATAGAAAATTCTCAGCAGTATTGTTCCTACTTCGGTTAAGAGTGTAGTTCCCTGAATCGTACCACTGTCGCGACATATACGCAGGTAGATTCCTACCTGTCTTTCGGTCGAAGGACCGTTTGGAATTAGAAAACCTTTTCAGGTAGGCTCAGAGAGAGAGAGAGAGAGAGAGAGGGAGAGAGAGAGAGAGAGAGAGAGAGAGAGAGAGAGAGAGAGAGAGAGAGAGAGAGAGAGAGAGAGAGAGAGAGAGAAGGATAGAGATGGAATTATAATTCCGATTCTTATTGGCTGATTTTTATGAGAAGGGGGCCTATTCATCGTTTCAGCTGGAGCAAATTTTCCCACTGTAAGTAGTGGAGGGGATTCGACAGATGTCCCTTTTTGCTTCAGTTTCGTTCATTCCAGGGTTGCCCCTGTTAAAGAAATTTCTTAAGATCTGAAGAATTTCGATCAATTGATAAGAAATAAGAAAAAATTATGTATCATTAAGAAATTTCAAAAAAGGCAAAGAAATTTCAAAAATGCTGAAGAAATTTTTTTTTCGCACGCGACCTTAAAAACTTCACATATACTCCGTGAAATATGCTTACTAAAGTCGCCCAATCTCGAGTATAGATACTCGGCCCATCTTGCCGAGTATCTATACTCTTGTTTTTAACATAGTAAGCGAGGTTATTCCTTCGAAAAGTATTAATTAAAAGGATTATGCTTAGCAATAAATTGAAGCGATTAGCTTACTTTGATAATAATTAATAAATATCAATAAGTAAATGTACAAAATAATTAAAAATGAAGCATTAATTAACCCATTAACGCCGAAGAATCGTGTTTTTTTTCCTCATTTTCAAGCTAGATTTTTATCATCGAAAAAAAATCATTTGCAAATAAAAAATATGTTCCCTTGTACTTTCGAGTGTCCCCTTTCCGAATCCGGAGTCAAAATTGAGTTTTGCCCATTAGAAAAAAAAATATGGCCGTTTTTAACCAAAAAAAACCGAAAAAATCGAAGACATTTTTTTTCAATATTTTTTTTCTCATTGAAGACGCGCGAGGACCCCCCCTTTTTCTTCAACCATGAGTGCACAAAATAGTTGTAGCTTAAGAATATATTTTTTTAATTTGTCGACATTGACATTTTCACCCCCAAAATGGCGCTTTTCATCCCTTCAGCAGGAAGACAATTTTCACTCTCGGTGCCCGACAAAAAAAATATTCAAATCTTAACGAAAATTGGTATCCCGGGGTTTTGAAGGTCGCTGATTACGATTCCGCCCTCAAAATTCGAAAATTCAGAATGGCGGATCCAATATGGCGGACCCAAATTCAAAAACTTACTTGAATCGGATGAAATGTGGCACTCGGGGGTTTTCGAGGTCGCTGATTACAAATCTGCCCTCAAAATTCGAAAATTCAAAATGGCGGATCCAATATGGCGGACCCGAATTCAAAAACTTACTTGAATCGGATGAAATGTGGCACTCGGGGGTTTTCGAGGTCCTTGATAACGAATCTGGCATCATCATTTCAAAATTCAAAATTGCGGATGCAATATGGCGGACACCTTCCCATTAACGCCCAGTTATTATCTAACATTTATTGAAGAATTGACAACTTTATATAAATGTAAATAATAATCATTCAATTGATTCACATTTTATGATCATATATTATATTTTTCATGTGTCGAATAAAAATTGACGTTGCAGAGGCTGAGAAATCTCCGATTTTCTTACATTTCATCTTGTTTTTGTTTATACGGGTCATCATTGAATATTATCCCTGATACAAATATATTTATTATCCATGAATATTTCTGTCTGCAAATAAGTTTTGTATATGCCTATCACATCTTTTTTCAATTTTTCACGTTTGTGGAGTGCGGATCGTTCACATTGCTAATGATATTTTATTTTCTGTAAAAAATATTAGCTCAGAATTTTTGTGTTCATTTTAGGTCTGCCAATATTCCTTATCTGAATAATTTGGTTTCTATTTTCATAGAACTTGTCTTGAGACTAAATCGAACTCACTTATATACCTAAATTTCAGCTCAGTACCTCAACAAAATTTATTCATAAAATATTGTTTTATCATCTTTATTGCTCCTGAGTGAATTCACTTCTTCGATAATTTTTATCTCATCGGCAGCGTGAGCATATTGACAATATTACCATTATGTCTCGAAAACGACCAAGGCAATCTATTCCTTCTCATGTAGAGTTTGAAATGGATACTTCTGACGATAATTGTGACGAGCTCGTCGCGATTCCGAATCCAGACAATTCTGGTTGTTCTAGTGATTCCGATTCTGATTTTGAATCAAACGATCACCTTTCGAGTATCACTTATAAACAAGCATCGGAAAATTACACAGATAATCAATGTAAATTGGAAGGAGATCACCAATATAAGTGGATGGTTGGTGAAAAGAGCTACCCGAATGAGACTGAAGACAAATTATTACTAACTGACTGACGGTGTAAAAAAAAGTATTCAAAAAAGTGAGCCGATACAACTGTTTGAAAAGTTTTTCTGCATGGAAATGAAAACATACATTATTGACTCATGTAAAGAGAATGGGTTTGAATTGCAGTTGGATGATTTGAATACTTTCATTGGCATCATCATTGTAAGCTCGTTCAATAAAAGAAAATCTCAAAGAGACTATTGGTCATCTGATCCCTTCTTATTATGTGAGGTGGTTTCTTCTGCAATGCAACGCGATACATTTGAGAAAATCAAATCAGAATTAAAGTATTCGATGCCTAAAGACAATGATCCCAGTGATAAGGCATGGCGCGTTCGTAAATTACTACAATTATTTCAGAGAAATATTCGTCAGTTTGGCTTGTGGAAGACTGCGTTATCTGTTGACGAAATGATGGCCAAATCATATGCAAGAACATCGCTAAAACAGTTTATCCGGGGAAAACCCATACGATTCGGACTAAAATTTTGGGGTCTTTGCACCGCCGATGGATACCTGTTGAATCTCGATTTATATTGTGGAAAAAATTCATCAATTGGAGATAAATTGGGTAAATGTGCTCTAGGTTCTCGTGTAGTGATGCAATTATTGGATCCATTTCTCAAATCTATCCCTCCTAAGAAGATATCTCAGTTCCATCTTTACTACGATAATTTTTTTACGAATTTCGATCTCCTAGTACATTTGAAAAAGTTAGGTTTACAATGTACAGGAACTATAAGAGAAAATCGAGTCAAAGAAAAAAATGTAATCGACAAAAAGTCTCCACGAGGTACGTATGTTGTAAAGCATGATCAAAACAGCGGAATAAACTACATAACTATCGTAGACTCGAAACCAGTTTCGATCGCTTCTACCGCTGCAGGGGTGACTCCTCTATTACCGTCTAAGAGATTTAGCTCGAGTGCACATTCAAAAATTGAGATTCCGTTTCCACAAGCATTTCATCTCTACAATAATTTCATGGGCGGAGTAGACGTTCACGATGGACATTGCAACAACTTGCTTCCAAGCATCCGTTCAAAAAAATGGACATGGGTCGTCTTTATTAGATTTATACAGGCCGCCATTGTGAACTCAGTCGTGATTTTCAACGCAACTGGAGATAAAACAAAAAAAATTGGTTCAAAGCAATTCGCAATTTCGATTGCTAAATATTACTTAGAGAGGGGAAAACTAAAACGGAACAAAGCACACGATACTTTCCGTCACAGCAAACAAGCTCGTTGTTCAATCTGTCAAATAAGAACATATACGTACTGTAAGGACTGTAATGCTTACTTCTGTAGTGCTTGTATGAAAGCGAAACACGTAATCAGGCTTCGGGGATAAGCAAAGGGCGCATTTACAACCAAGCACCCCAAAAAGTGAGAGGCAAGGGGACTCACTCGAATCGAGCACCCCAAAAAGTGAGAGGCAAGGGGACTCACTCGAATCAAGCACCCCAAAAAGTGAGAGGCAAGGGGACTCACTCGAATCAAGCACCCCAAAAAGTGAGAGGCAAGGGGACTCACTCGAATCAAGCACCCCAAAAAGTGAGAGGCAAGGGGACTCACTCAAATCAAGCACCCCAAAAAGTGAGAGGCAAGGGGACTCACTCGAATCAAGCACCCCAAAAAGTGAGAGGCAAGGGTACTCACTCGAATCAAGCACCCCAAAAAGTGAGAGGCAAGGGGACTCACTCGAATCAAGCACCCCAAAAAGTGAGAGGCAAGGGGACTCACTCGAATCAAGCACCCCAAAAAGTGAGAGGCAAGGGGACTCACTCAAATTAAGCACCCCAAAAAGTGAGAGGCAAGGGGACTCACTCGAATCAAGCACCCCAAAAAGTGAGAGGCAAGGGGACTCACTCAAATCAAGCACCCCAAAGGAGAAAGGATTTCTACCACGTCCATGTCGTTTTCTCTGGGTAATGCTCTTAAGTAATTCTCTGGGTAATACTCTTAAGTAGAATAAGTAATTATAAGTTTATCCGTTGAGTAATGCGGAGTGATGAATTTCTATAAATTTGTCAATTTGTCAATATATAAAGTTGTCAATTCTTCAATAAACGTTAGATAATAACTGGGTGTTAACGGGAAGGTGTCCGCCATATTGCATCCGCCATTTTGAATTTTGAAATGATGATGCCAGATTCGTTATCAAGGACCTCGAAAACCCCCGAGTGCCACATTTCATCCGATTCATACAGTTTTTGAATTTAGGTCCGCCATATTGGATCCGCCATTTTGAATTTTCGAATTTTGAGGGCAGATTTGTAATCAGCGACCTCGAAAACCCCCGAGTGCCACATTTCATCCGATTCAAGTAAGTTTTTGAATTTGGGTCCGCCATATTGGATCCGCCATTCTGAATTTTCGAATTTTGAGGGCGGAATCGTAATCAGCGACCTTGAAAACCCCGGGATACCAATTTTCGTTAAGGCGTCTTCTCACTTTGGAAATTTAAAAAAATCGATTTTTTTTTTTTTTTAAATTTTGAAAGTACATATCTTCAAAAATGTCATCTCGAAATTTCATAAAGATCGGACGAGTCTAACTACATTTTTTGGCGACCGTTAGGTGACTACCTGAGAGTACCCGGCGATCCCTTTCACGCCGCTCGGACGGTCCCTGTATATCTGACTCTATACAATTGAATAGCCGTGTTCTTTTGTTAATGTAGTACCCCTTGCTTAGGTATATTCTGTTTTCGGGTCTATACTCATGTAATAAGACCTTAACACGTGCATTTTTCAAAAGAAAATCACTCGGCAACGATGCTAAACTGTTATTTCATCAGTCTAATTTGAAACTTCGTAACGGCAACATCTCTGCGCTCAGGATTGTTATAATGGATAAAAAGACTTCGCAACAAAGTGCCACGTGGCGACGTCCAAGTTCGAAATCTAAAAAAAGAAAATTTCGTGGAGTGCTTCCACACCAGTCTGAAGCAGATACGAGTCATGCTAGTGCGAGTGCAGCAAAATTAAAAAAATCGGACGATACAAGTTTCGATGTACACATCGATCCAACGGCTGGATATAGTATTATTCAGTTTTTTCTTGTTTTTTCTACATTACAACAATATGTGAAGTGTAAAGTTTGTAACAAAGATGTTTCAAGAAACATCATCAAGAAAAACCGTGGAAATTGCTTGCCAAACAGCGGCATGCATTTATAACGAAGGGCTACAACCTGTTTTAAAAATTTTGGAGGTGATGGGTGTCAAACTAGGCCCTATCGCCGTTCAATACGCCGAGAAACGCGACAGTGATCGCGTACGCGTAGGGAACCGCCGCAGCTCTAACGCTTCAAAAGAGACTAGGTCGAGACGAAGGGAAGCTACTTTGGACGAACACACCTTCTACGAAGAATCGGAAGGTCCATTGTATGGAGCAGGCATCGCTGATTAACCCGAGGTAAGGTTTTTTCATGATTTTTCTGCAACCAAAACTTTAAACGCAGTTATCTCAAAACAAGGTTTTTCGGTGCTTTGTTGATGAAATTTCGGAAACTATCCGGCCGATTGTCATGAAATTTGAATGACATATGCTTCATAGTTATGGCTATAGCGCATATCATCAGATTTTTTAAATTTTGATTTTAAGAATTTTTTTTTTACAAAAAACTGCAAAAAAATCGTGGTTTTTTTTTACTTTTTCGAAAAACGTGCGCCATTTTGTTATTTTCGCGAATATCAAAAATCTGATGATATGCGCTATAGCCACTGACATACTGAATCTAAAACAGTTTTATTTTTTTGTTTCAGACGACCCGTCTCGGAGATACCATCAACAAGCCACGACCATAACATTTTTACACGGGTTTTTCAATGCTACTGATGTATTATAATAATTGTTTAAAAAAATAAAATAAAAATTTTTTCATGTACTTGAAAGATGTGTTTATTACATAGGATCCGTTTTATCCCATAATTTTAAGCAAAAATCCTCGAAAAAAAATCGCAAAAACAGCCTATTTTTGAGGCGTTTAAAGTGAGAAGATGCCTTAAGATTTGAATATTTTTTTTGTCGGGCACCGAGAGTGAAAATTGTCTTCCTGCTGAAGGGATGAAAAGCGCCATTTTGGGGGTGAAAATGTCAATGTCGACAAATTAAAAAAATATATTCTTAAACTACAACTATTTTGTGCACTCATGGTTGAAGAAAAAGGGGGGGTCCTCGCGCGTCTTCAATGAGAAAAAAAATATTGAAAAAAAAATGTCTTCGATTTTTTCGGTTTTTTTTGTTTAAAAACGGCCATATTTTTTTTTCTAATGGACAAAACTCAATTTTGACTCCGGATTCGGAAAGGGGACACTCGAAAGTACAAGGGAACATATTTTTTATTTGCAAATGATTTTTTTTAGATGATAAGAATCTAGCTTGAAAATGAGAAAAAAAAACACGATTCTTCGGCGTTAATGGGTTAAGAATAACAACCATTATTATTGTTATTATTTATATTATTATTATTCAGTATCAATAATTAATAATTGTTTATTATGAATGTTTTATTTCTTTATTTATTATATTAATTATTATATTTTTGTTACGGCGTGTAACGGAACAAATGAGGAGAAAAAGGGCGCACGGAATACTCATGTATAATGTACATGTATAATTTGTGCGGTTCTTAGATCGATTTTTCAATTAACAAATAATAATAAATTGTAACAACATCTGGCTTTTATTACTTTTTTTAACGTACTTTATGACAACAGTGATTTGGTTTCAGCTCTCAATATCTATAATAAAGAGATAATTATTGATGTAAAATCAAGCTGGGATGCTGGGAAGTTGGAAACAAATATTAATTTATAGATACGCAATGTTTTACACCCCAAGCGGAAAGTTATAGAAACTACGTGGATGATTATTTTATTTTTGATAGCAACGAGGCTGTTGATAAATATTGAGAAAAGATTTAAACCACAGTTTTTACTCCGTAAAATTTTGTCAAGCGGTCCTTATAAGCCAGTACCATTTCCTACTATTTAATCTTCGAATAAGTCCGCAGCAGAATGGGTCGGTGTTGGACTCACATCCCGAAGGTGATGAGATCGATCTCACCTTCGAGCCATTTTTTTTGTTATATAACAAATGTGAATTGAAACTAATACGCTAATAATTGTTTTTCTTTAAGGGGTTATATACAGTTGGAAATGTCGGAAAATCGATTTTTTTTTATGGCATTTTCAGAATGTACATACATTTGAGTACATTCTCTGAAAATTTCAAATTAATCCAGCAAGTAATGTCGGAGTTATATGCTATTTTATGATTAATTTCAAATTTCAAAAAATCGATTTTTTTTGTTGCATTTTTGGAGTCTACATATATTCAAATAGATTCTCTGAAATTTTCAAAGCGATACGGCAAATATTCGTAGAGATACATGCGTACTTGAAAGGACGTTTGGAGCATTACAAAGTAAGCGCGCTCCGAACGGCCCGAGCGGCAGCGGTTGTTGTGGCCCGCGTGCCTGAGGTGCAGCGGTTGTTGTGGCCCTTTTCATTGTTTTTGCATACATGGTATATGCGAGAGCTAAGCGTGGTCATTTCTTATACCGAAGAAAGGAATTTTGTCAGTCGAACCAGCTCTGCCACAGTGTAAAGTCGCGCGTTCAAATTTTACTCCGTTTTCGTAGTTTTGCGATTAAAAATGCCTTACAAGTGTACCAGACAACGGAGACTATCCGACAAGACGCAAATTTCAAGAGGGAAAAAGCGAAAACAATCGTACAATCCAAAAACAGTCGAGGCCGATGAAAGTAGCTTCAGTACATCCGCGAAAAAATTGAAAAATCAGAAGGAGATCTTAGTTCCTCGTGATTCCTCCATTGAATATCGCATTTTCAATTTTATAACGGTCTTCGCAGCGATAAGTGAATACGTCCAGTGTAAAACTTGCAAAGGAAAAGTGCAATTTCAAACGGCTGCACAACGAGGACTCGGTTTTAAAATCGTCATTCTGTGTGATAAGTGCGATCCTCGAGCCATAAACTCTTGACCTTTCATCAAACATTCTTACGCGATAAACAGACGATTTTTTTTTGTGATGAGAACTCTCGGAATAGGATTGAAAGGTGCAGCGAAATTTTGTGGATTGATGGACATGCCACCTTTTGTGATGCAAGCTACGTACGATTTGATCGTCAAAAATATTCATTCATGCACGCAAATGGCCACCGAAAAACTTTTCGAAAAAGCTTGTGCTGAAGAAAAAGAAGCGTCTGCTCAAAATCGAGGCGATGGAAACTGTGAAGAATTGACAATATCTGGCGATGGATCCTGGAAAAAACGAGGGTTTACTTCTTTATACGGAGTAACATCACTGATCGGTTATTATACGGGGAAAATTATCGATATCGTCGTGAAAAGTTCGTACTTCAAACAATGCGAGGTTTGGAAAAAAAATCGACACTGAAGAGTACAACGAATGGTATGACGATCACAAAGATGTTTGTGCTGCGAATCATAACGGTTCTTCACGAAAAATGGAAGTCGATGCGGTCGTAGAAATGTTCAAGCGTTCAATGGAAAAATTTAACGTCCAATACAAAAATTACATCGGCGACGGTGACTCGAAAACCTACTCGGGGATTTTGAAAGCTGTGCCTTACGGAAACAACGAAGTGGTAAAAAAAGAATGTATTGGACACGTTCAAAAAAGAATGGGTTCACGACTCCGAGACTGTGTCAAAAAAAATACCGAGATGACTGTAAATAAAAGTGGGAAAAAAATGCAAAAAAAAGTACTTGGTGGAAAAGGAAAGCTCACAGCCAAACTGATCGATAAATTGACTGTTTATTATGGCTTGGCAATCAGGAGGCACTGTGATTCCGTTGACAATATGTATAATGCAATATGGGCAACATATTACCATTATTGTTCAACAGATGAAAATCCTCAACACGAAAGATGCCCGGTCGGAACTGAGTCATGGTGTTGTTGGCAGCGAGCGCGAGCTTCGAATAAATTATCGGATTATAAACACTATTATTCTCCATTTCCACAAGATGTTGCTGACGCTCTGTTTCCGATCTACACGGATCTGAGCAATGAAAAGTTGCTTGAAAGATGTGTTGGTGGTTTCACACAAAATAACAACGAAAGCTATAATCAGTTGATTTGGAAAATCACACCGAAAATAATTCCTAGTGGTTCAAAAATAGTGGAAATAGCAGCTCACATGGCAGCCGGCACCTTTAATGAAGGTACGGCATCACTATTATATTATATGAGTGCACTGGGTCTATCGATTGGGCCCAATGCCCATGCCTATGCCGAAAAACAGGATGCAGAGCGCGTCGCGATCTCTATTTTAAGAGCGCATGAGCGCACGCGCGAAGGAAGAATGGTTCGCCGACGACTGCAATTCGACAATTTGGAAGCTGCTGATGATGCAGAGGGAACTTCTTATGGCCCTGGAATAGATGACTCCTTGTAAGTTGTAAAAAAAAATTTTTATCCATGTGTTCACCACTTATGAAACTTTGAACGCGTTTATCTCGAAACGATGTTTTCAAAGTCGGTGAGCACGATTTCTCAAAGATGGCTCAACCGATCGATCTGCAATTTTAACACAACTTTCTCAGATATATTCTACTGGGATTGGACGAAGGAGTAAGATTTCCGAAAATTATTTCTATTTTTTTTGAACCATTGAACGACCAAAATTCGGTTAAAAATTGAAATTTCGTCTTTGAGGAGCCGTCATTTCATCAAAATTGGAAATTCCAACTATTCCTTCGTCCAAACCCAGCATTTATCTGTCCAGTAAACAAATCTCTTTGGTTTTTTAATTTCAGCTGATCCAAACGGGAGATTTCATGCTCACCGCAAGACGCCTTTTTTTAGAGGACCTACAGGAGATCAATCACAGGAGGTATCTGAAGCAATATTTTGTTAAATAAAAAATTGCGATAAAGAGTTAAAAGATGACACTCCATTTACTTCCTTATGCTTTTCCTCGTCAAATGAAATACCTATCCGGAAAAAATTCGTAAAGAAACGAGTTTTTTTGGCCTTCCAACTGTATATAACCCCTTAATTATTAAGGAAATTAATTATTATTAACTAATTATTAATTGTAATTATTATTTTTTCATGTTTCTGTCATGTAGTTAGATATGTGAATAATTGATTCATTCTTTTTAATTATTAACATATCTATACATATACACACACACACACACACACACACACACACACACACACACACACACACACACACACACACACACACACACACACATATATATATATATATATATATATATATATACATGAAAGAATAATGAAAAAAATAATAATTAAAACTAATAACTAGTTAATGATAATAACTTTCCTTAATCATTAAAGGGAAATTATTGGCATATTACTGTCGATTCATATTCGTTATATGATAAAAAAAAGGTTCGAGGGTCGGATCGATCTTACCACTGTCAGGATATGAGTCTAGTACTGACCCATTATGCTACGGACATATTCGAATGTTAAATGGTAGAAAATGGTACTGATTTATCAGGGCCGCTTGATAAAATTTTGCGGAGTAGAGAACTGTGGTTTAAATATTTTCTCAATATTTTTGAACAGCCTCGTTGCTGTCAAAATAAAAATAATTATCCACGTAGTTTCTATAACTTTCCGCTTGGGGTATAAAACATTGTGTATCCATAAATTGATATTTGTTTCCAACTTTCTAGCTTTATTTTACATAAATAACTATCTCTTTATTATATATATTGAGAGCTGAAACCAAATCATTGTTGTGATAAAGTATGTTAAAAAAAGTAATAACAGCCATGCAGGTGTCATGATAATTTGTTGTTATTTGTTAATTGAAAAATTGACCTAAGAACTGCACATATTGTACATGTACATTATATATGAGTGTTCCGTATGCCCTTCCCCTCTCCTCATCTGTTCTGTTAGACGCAAGAACAAAAATATAATCAAGAGACTCGGTAGAGTCTCGGGACAAGTACATTGACAGCTCTGTCGTCTGCTGTCCCGAGGCTCGCCGAGTCTATATTATCTCTAAACAAGACGATTCGCGGTGGTGGGGGTAAAAATTTTATGACGTTTTCGCTAATTGTAGAGCCTAGGAGTCATTTGGCGGCTTGAAAAGCGAACTTTTGACTAATTGAGCGATGCTCTTTCGATTGAGCCTAAAATCAGCACGATTGGTTGCGTAATTGCTGAGAAAAAACTTTGCACAGGCTTAGGATTATGCTCGATTCTACTACATTCAAGAATTTGCCTTGTCTGTATATGCGCTCAGACGATACAATCAAAGGCGTTTTGATGCCCATCAAAACACATTTCCATAAAAGCCGGTCTCCGGCAACGGAAGCAACGAGTTGCGATTGGTCACGACGACTCGTCTTTCCTCTGTATGGAGCCAACATAAAGTTTGAACGTTGTTTTGACATAACAAAGTGCGGGACGTGTGAGCAATTATATCGATAAATTTATTAAAAAAATCATTTCATGGTTCAGTGTGGTGATATTCGATCGATCGTCCATATGACAGCTGACCAATATCTTTTTTATAACAGTCATGAGGTTATAAAGATCGCGGTCAATTTCAACTTTTGGTTAGAGTGGTGTTTATAGATAGACGAGTAAAGAGTGACTTTTATATAGATAGAATAGTGATGGTAGGAAAATAAAGTGTAATAATGAACCATTGAATAGTGTCTAAATAAATATTTTTTTAATTAAACCTAGCCCCTACAATTTTTTTCCAAACGTAAACTCTGCTACAGCGGAATCGAAAATGATCCCTTTTCTCTTTTACCATCAAAATGTTCCCCGAATGCAATAACAAGGTATATTTAGAAACCATTCTCTTCGTTTTTTCTGTTAACCAAGAGAATGGTGTATGATAAACTCGTATTCGGTGAATATTTAATATCTTTGTCGTGAGGTTATAAAGATCGCGGCCAGTTTCAACTTTTGCTTAAAGAGACTTTTATTATAGATAGAAGAGTGATAGTGCAAAAATAAAGTGTGATTCAATAAATAAACTTTTGGACAGTGTCTAAATAAATATATTTTTTTATTAACCCTAGACCCAACAATCCATTTTTCTGAACGTAAACTCTAGAACGGAGTCGAAAACGGTGCCTGTTTACTTTTACCATAAAATGTTCCTCGGATGCAAAAATAAGGTTTATTTAGAAACCATTCTCTTTGTTTTTTTTTTCTTTTGATAAGTAAGAGAAAGGTGTATGATAAACGCGTATTCGGTGAATACTTAATATCTTTGTTGGGAGGTTATAAAGATCGCGGTCAGTTTCAACTTTTGATTAAAATGACTTTAATCATATTACCGATGGAAGAGTAATAGTGCAAAAATGAAGTGTGATTCAATAAATAAAATTTTGAACGGTGTCTAAATAAATATTTTTTTTTATTAATCCTAGTCCCAACAATTCATTTTTCCGAACGTAAATTCTATAACGGAGTTGAAAACGGTGCCTCTTCTCTTTTACCATAGAATGTTCCTCGGATGCAATAGCAAGGTTTATTTAGAAACCATTCTCTTTTTTTTCTATAACTATATAAGGGAATGGTGTACGATAAACTCGTATTCGGTGAATAATTAATATCTTTGAACAGTCGTTAGGTTATAAAGATCGCGGTCAGTTTTAATTGGTTAAAGTGAAACTTTAGGTTAACGTGATTTGAGTATGTAGATAGAAGAGTGATAGAGTGCAAAAATAAAGTGTAATTCAATAAATAAACTTTAGAACAGTGCCTAAATAAATAATTTTTTTAACCCTAGCCTCAATTTTCCAATTTTCCGAATGTAAACTCTACAATGGAGTCAAAAACGGTGCCTTTTCTGTGTTACCATAAAATGTCCCTTGCATGCAATAATAAGGTTTATTTGGAAACTATTCTCTACGTTTTTTATATAACCGAGAGAATGGTGTATGATACCACTCTAGGTTTGAATTATACATAGTTTTAAACCACCCTAGAGTGGTTAAATACATGAAAATACTATTTGCACTTGCAACCCAAAATGGAATCAAGTGACGCGAAATAATTTTGAGCGAAACGATATTTGATTCGAGAAAAAAAAATGCATAAGTACTTTACGAATTTTGTTTTCCCTATTGCTCATGAGATATAATTTGTGATCAATAAACGTTATAAAAGAAAAATTCATGTGGCACATCGACCGAAATTCTTTTTTCCAATCACACTTTTGCTCTCGAAATTTGGTGGGCATACGTTTTAGGGTTCCATACCCAAAGGGTAAAACGGGACCCTATTACTAAGACTCCGCTGTCCGTCCGTCTGTCTATCTGTCCGTATGTCACCAGGCTGTATCTCATGAACCGTGATAGTTAGACACTTGAAATTTTCACAGATGATGCATTTCGGTTGCCGCTATAACAACAAATACTAAAAAACAGAATAAAATAAATATTTAAGGGGGCTCCCATACAACAAACGTGATTTTTTGCCGTTTTTATAGATAATGGTATGGAATCCTTTGTGCGCGAGTCCGACTTGCACTTGGCCCGTTTTTTTTGTTTCAAAATCTCGTTTCATTATGATTACTTTTATTGAAAAACTTTCGGTGCATTCTGATGATATTGGAGTAATTTCTCGGTGTCATTTTTTATGGAATACTTTCCTATCCGTTGATCTGTTGGAATGGAGGTTTCAGTGTAATATTTTTTCAAATTTTTTTACAAAATCAAAAAAAATTAAAGTTTTGATACTTGTTCGTAGTTCTTTTATCAAGAGACTCAGTAGAGTCTCGCGACAAGTACATTGACAGCTCTGTCGTCTGCAGGCCCGAGGCTAGCCCGAGTATATTATCTCTGAATAAAACGATTCGCCGTGGTGGGGGTAAAAACTGAAATTCATTTTCTTTAATTACGAAGCTCAGGAGGCATATGATGATTTGAAAAATGAACTGGAGATTTCTTACGAAAAAATACTTCGATTGAGCACTAAATCAGCACGATTGATGCCGTATTTGCTGAGAAAAAACTTTGCACAGGCTCAAGATTATGCTAACATCGAAGTATTGGCATGTCTGTATATGACGCAATGAAAGGCCTGTTGACGCCTTCCGAGCTTGTGATTGCCCATTCCGTTAGATCTTTCTTGTTAGATCTGCAGTTTTTATTTTCCACACTTAACTCTACGACGGAAACGAAAGCGATCTCTTTTCTCTTTCGCGATTAAATGTTCCTCGCATGAGATTTCTTAAGCAATCATTCTTTTCGTTTCTTTGATAACTATAAAATGGCGTACGTTGAACTGTTAATCATGATTGGTGTGAATCGATGTAAATTTGGAAAAGAAACTATAAAACTAATAATGAGTGTGAAAAAAATGTATATGGCAAGATTTGTTATGATCATGCCGAGTTTTGAGCAGTGTCTAATGAATATTTTTTTTAACTCTACACCGTTGACAATTTATTTTATTGGTCCCTTTCCTCCTTATTATAAAATGTTCCTCGCTTGCCATAATAAAGATTTATACATTATAAAATGTTCCTTGCATGATAATTGTTGGTCCATTTCAAAAGATTTTCGACGTCGCTTTTCTATCCAAAATATGGTGTAGAATTATCTCGCGTTTGATGAATTAATAGACAAATACACTGTCAACCTGCATCTGGATATATATGGATGCCTCTGGATGATAACCGTAGTAAGTAATGATATATCTTTATGTGAAAATGGCTTGTATAATATATCCTTATGTCAAAAGACTATGGCGGTACATAGTCCATATCCTGGTATTATCAAAATTTGTATCTTCGCATTGCCACGAATACCTATAGACTCTAAAAATTCTGTGAAGCGACAAATGTACCAAGTATTTCCACTTCTTGGCTCCAATTGTAGCATTATGAATTGAACATTTTGTTATGAAAATTCGTCGGTTGCTCATTTGTCAATGGCAACAAAAATATTGTCTTTGGAACACCATGGATATATGCAATATTTCAGAATTTTGTTTGGCTCCATATGCTCTATATTTTTTCACATCCCCGCTTTAGTTGTAGCATAATGAATTTTAAAAAATTATTTCAGAAAGTCTTCAAATGTGTTTTTTCTGACATTATCAAAATTTATATCTTTGAATTGCAACGAATGCCTACAGACTTTTGAAATTGTGTGAAGCGACAAATGTACCAAGTATTTCTACTTTTTGCCTCCGATTTTAGCATTATGAATGGAAAATTTTGTTATGAAAATTCTTCCGCTGCTCATTTGTCGATGAGATCAAAATTATTATCTTTGGAATGCTATGAATATATGCAAAATTTCAGAATTTTGTTTGGCTCAATATGCGCTCTATTTTTTCACTTCCCCACTTTAGTTGTATTATGAATTTTGAAAAATTGTTTCAGGAAGTCTTCTGATGTTTTTTTACTGATATTATCAAAACTTATAGCATTGGATTGCAACAGATACCTACAGATTTTGAAAATTCTGTAAAGTAACAAATGTACCAAGTATTTCCACATTTTGGCTCCGATTGTTGGATTATGAATTAAAAATTTTGTTATGAAAATTCTGCGGTTGCTGATTTGTCAATGGGATCAAAATTATTGTCTTCGGAACGCCATGAATATATGCAAAATTTCAGAATTTCATTTTGCTCTATTGAGCTATATTTTATCACTTCCCCACTTTAGTTGCAGCATAATAAATTTTGAAAAATTGTTTCAGGAAGTTTCAGGAAGGATGTGTTTTTACTGATATTATCAAAATTTGTATCATTGAATTGCAACAGATACGTACAGACTTTGAAATATCTGTGAAGTGACAAGTGTGCCCAATATTTCCACTTTTTGGCTCGAATAGTGGCATTATTAGGACTTGAACATTTTATTATGAAAATTCTTCGGTTGTTCATTTTTGGATGGGATTAAAATTTGGCTTCGAAAAGTAATGGCTACATACAAAATTCATAAACTTTATTGAGCCCAATGTGTGGTATGCTTGAGTTGTGGCATGATTAATTCAAAAAATTGTCAGAAAGTCTTTGGTCCTTTTTTTCTGGAAGTATAAAAATTTGTTTCATTGGAACGCAACGTATACTTACAATCTTTCGAAATTTCCTGAAGCAACATGTGTGCTCAGTATTTCTACTTTTTGGCTCCTCTTGTGGCATAACGAATTGAAAAATATGTTCAAAAAGGTTTGCTCTACGGATGCTCTGGTTGTGATCGTACGAAAATTTGCACGAAGATAATGCAACTGGTCCAACTCAACTCGATCCATTTTCTTGGGCATAGTATTGATCTAAGTTTTCCCGCTTTATTGAATTTATTGTTTTAAAATATCCATAACATACTTTGTGAACTTTTCAAAATTCAAAGATAATATTAAAATATCTGTAAGTTCTAGTTTTGAGGCTTTCACGGCCATTATTGTTATAAATATCAAAATTTGTATCAAAATATGTATCATGGGAATGTAGCCGATACCTACAAACTTTTAACATTTTGTGAAGCGACATGTGCGCCAAGTATTTCCTCTTTCTGTCTCTGATTGTGGCATTATGAATTGAAAAATTTATTACCAAAAGTCTTCTGCTGCTCATTTTTGGATAGGATTAAAATTTCTGTCCTCGGAACGCAATAGATACATCCAAATTTTCTGAACTTTGTTGGGCTTAAAGTGCAATATGTTTTTTCACATTTCATACAAATATAATAAGGAGATACTGCTATTTAATATGTTTCTTTGATAAGCACAAATTCAAATTGCTACAAATTATATGGAAGAGTTCTGACTGCTCTAATCTTACCCTCAAAAGCTTTGTAAATTTTTGTATCGGACTCCCAGTTCCCGACTTATTTTAGCCTGATTCCAGAAAGGTAAACCGAAATGTCAAAACAATTTGACTGGCTCGAGAATTAAAAAAATGCCAAATTGAAAATTCCAAAACACGTGTCCATTTATTTCATGGGGAAAAAACCAAACTCGAATTAGAAGGGGTCAGGGTTTGGAAATGAAAAAGCGATAATTTCCGAATATAACCGTTTTCTAATCTATATAAAGCGAGATGTTCGAAAAGAACGAGAAAAAACGAATCATATCATGCATAAAAATCCCCCTCGCGGAAAAAACCTGGACAAGTACATTTGTTGACCGCCGTTCCCATATTTTTCCATGAATATACATACACTGCAAAAACCTTTTCTCGCAAAAATCCCTGAGAAAATCAAATCCTATCAAAAAGTAAGAAAACAGACTACTCTCAAAAAATGTATCAAATAAATTCAAATCACACAAAACAAAATGAGTTAATCCTCGCGAAAAGCTAAGGTTGGGTTTCGCAAAAAGTTATAAAATAAATGGAGTTATACTAAAATATATGTTGCCAAATATGGGAGGCTTTATCGTGTGACAAAATCTTTAAATAATGTTGAATGTTGATAGAGAAAAGAATCAAGTTCGAAAATGCAGTTGTTTTACCTACCAGAATGAAAATAGCAACTCTGTATTAATAAGAGTCTGAAGCAAGAAAAGATTGCAAATGAAAAAAACATTAGATGAAAAAGAATTTCGGCCGAAGTACTTGGCGAGGTTGTCACCATAACCGATACATTATGTAAATTAAGTGAAAAAACATTCGTCAAGTAGTTCGGCCGAATTTTTTTTTAATCTAATTTTTTTCTATGTTTTATAAAACAATTTGTAAGTCAAGGACGATGCATCATATTCTTCCGTCATTTCATCTTTGAACGAATAATAATTCTGAGGCTCCTGACAGTAAAGTTAAATATAGTTATCTATTTGTAGCTTAGACCGAAATTGCTAATATCCTCGCTGCCTTTTCGCCCATAAATGCCTTATTCTAATACACAACTTGACAGCTAATGATAAAGTATTTAATTTTCTGAAATTTTGTCTTGGGGAAAAACTGGTACTTGAGGTCTCTTCTATAACACTTTCCTGCTAAGCTATAATCGAATAATAACCTATCAACGATTTACTAACATCTCGAAAATACTTCGAGTCTGTAGTTAACTCTTTTGAAAACATTATAACTTTTTTCTTACGACAGGAACGAAACGCTGCTATATTTAGACAACCGCAATAATAATGAGTTTATGGTAGAAAATCTGTCTCATTCTCTTATGTCGAATTAGTAGTGGGAGCAGTACTGATTCCTGACATTGAAATAAATCGGTGATGTAATGATGCAAACACCATGTATGTTTATTTGTTATATACATACTCTATTGGAGTCTATATAAAGCGAAATATATGAAAATACTATAAAAAAAAGAAGTGATGTCAAATAGTAAAAATCCCCTCCCGGGGAAAAAAAACCTGGACAAGTACATTGGTGGTCCCTCGTTTCCCTATGATATCACAAAAAATCCAAAACCCCACTTAAAATTTTTTTTTTTTAATCTTTTTAATTTTATTCATATCCCGGAGGGAAACCAAGTATATAGATCATAAAATATCCGGCCAAAAAAGCAGACTTCCCAATAAATGTTACTTTGAATTTATTTCCACAGAACAAAACAAGAATCAAAACATTAAAAAATCAGCGTTGTCAAGATGAGAAAAATACCACTTATAATTGGTGTGTAAGAAGTATCAATAGTCTAGAAAAAAATGAAAAAAGGTCGACATCTAACAAGGAAAGGTACTTTGGTGTCCCCCTCCGATTTTGATAATTTTTATATATGTTATAGTCCATCGAAAATTAAGAGACACGTAATTTTTTTTATCGGCTTAAAGTTATTTTTAAGGGGTGAAATCGACCCCCAAAGTTGAGCATGTTTTGCATCTGGTAGAGTGTTTCATATAGAAGCACTTAACCGATCGTAACGAAACCAATTGCAAAACGTTTTTCACGTCAAATAACCTGTATATAATGTTCAACTTCTTATGCACCCCTATTACATGGGGATGATTCACCCCCGAATATCCAGAATTCTTTTGTATAAAAAAAACTTGCAATCCGATTTCAATAAAACAAACGCCATTTTGCAGAGCAAAAAAAATAAAATTGACGTATTTTTGGGTTTTTCTCAGATTAAAAAAATTAAGGGGGTAAAACACCCTTAAAATGTCAAATTTCATTTTGAGCACTGTCCCCTTCCGATTTCAATATTTTTTTTATAAAATGTAGCTTATCGAAAAATAAGACCACCTATTATTTTTATTGGCTCAAAATTATTTTTAAGGCGTGAAATCAACCCCCAAAGTTGGGCATGTTTTGCATCTGGTAGAGTGTTTCATATAGAAGCACTCAACCGATCGTAACGAAACCAATTGCAAAACGTTTTTCACGTCAAATAACCTGTATATAATGTTCAACTTCTTATGCACCCTTACTTACTGCAGGGGGGTGAACCACCCCCTGACATTCATAATTTTTTGTATAAAAGAAAAATTGTCATTCGATTTCAATGGAAAAACCAACATTTTGAAAAGCAAAAAAAAATTATAGTGAATGTGTCTAGATTTTTTCAATAAAAAAAATTAAGCGGGTAAAACACCCCTAAAATCTCAAATTTCATTTTACGCACTTAAATGATAAAATTCAATTCAATTGGTCTCATTATCATTGCGTATCGACTTATATGCTAAATAATATTTATTTCGCATGTACATCCGCTGCCCTTCTGACATGCTTCACGTTTATAAAGAAGTGTTGGTATCCGTTCTATTTATATAAGTTTCTATTTTGAACGATTTACGAAAATAAAAAAAAAACTCAAATATCAAAAGAGTCGCATCAGCAATTCACCGCCCAGAATGTAAACAAAGCTGGCTCATGCCTTGCCATATTCTTATTCATATCAAGAACCGCTATAGTGGCTCGACCCCAAGTATTCTTGAAAAAGCCAGTTCGCTCAGGCTAATGTTTGAGGTATATCCGAAAACCAAATAAAAATGCTGTTTTCGTGGTGATGTCAGATCAAACCGCCCACTCAAGATGAAAAAGGTAAAACTGACTTTATATTATTCCAGAAGTTAAGTTGCTGTTCGACTGTTGATCAGTCATTATCGTGTCCGCTATCGTGAATACCGTATTGTTATTAACATGTCCATCAATCCAATGAACGTAATAAGACTGTTGTTTCTTACATTCGAGGTAATGAACATTCCTGACAGTCCTGTTAACAATAATGAAGTGGAATTGAAAGAGAGTTTCGCGGAAATTCTGAAGGCCTCTATGGCAGAGTTCAATCAGTTAGAAATCGTCGAAGATACGACATTAGATTTTCAAGAACCGTTTAGAGATGTCATAGTAGAACCTGTCGAAGATAATGACATCGAATGGGGTCTTGGAGAATCTCCATTAAGCCCTGAAACGTGTACTGACGATGAAGAAGATTTGAGCTACGACTACAAACAAAGAGCTGTTGAGTACTGGAGAAGTGCAAAAACGAAACAAAATAGGAAAATAGAAACAGTCCAAAACCGATTTAAACTCGTTAAATCTGTGCGCCAATTAAGGCGCTGGGCTCAACAAATTAATAAAGGCGGAACTTACAAGGAAAAATTGTCGCGCATTTCTGAATATACAATCGATAATTTAAAAAGCGCCATAGAAGCAGGTCTCATTGTACACGATATCGATCTTCGGAGATGGGCATTACAAGCCCAAAAATTGATTGGGCATGAGAATTTGCGTTTCAGGGCTTCGCCAACATGGATAAAAAAGTTTAAAAAAGTTCATCGAATAACAAGTAGAAAAATAAATAAATTCGTGACAAGAAAGACTCTCGAATCAAAGGACATATTACAAAACGATGCTAATAAATTTGTCTCCGCAGTTCAATTGAAAATTGAGGAATATGGCTTGGAAAATATTTATAATTCTGATCAAAGTGGTTTCCAATTAGAAGTCCATTCAGGGCGAACGTTAACAGAAGAAGGTACAAAACAAGTAGAATGCCTTGTACAATCCGTTTCAGCGACAACCCATAGCTACACCATCCAGCCGACAATATCAGCAGCAGGAAAATTGTTGTCACCTCTTCTGATAATTTTAAAAGAGCCATCCGGGCGGTTGGGGCCAATCGTAGAACGAACCATTTTTCGACCTCCCAATGTTTTTATAAGTGTTTCAAAATCTGGCAAGGCTACATCAGGTACGTTGGTATGTAATATTCAAATATAAAAAATAGATGTGCTATTAATTTTTACATATTGATTTATAGAACATTTCAAAGTATGGCTTCAAGAAGTGTTCTTCCCAAATGTCGGTGAGAAAAGTGTGCTTTTAATAGACTCATGGAGTGGACATTGCCCTAGTGTTGTCACGGAAGTTACACCACATAACAAAGAAATTGTTACAATGATCATACCGAAAGGAACAACAGGGAATATCCAGCCACTTGATGTCTTCGGATTTAGAATTTGGAAAAATTATGTCAGACATTTTTCAGACAGTGTCATGTTACTTGATTATGATTTAAGTCTACATTTACGAAATAATATAATCAAGCTGCAATCTCTAGTACATAATCAATTATCATCTCCGAGGTACGAAAATTTATTTCGATATGCCTGGTTCAAAAGTGGGTACATAGAAGAACGACCTGAGCATTTCGAAAATCCCGTTGAATTCGCTTTTGGTATGTCATCTCAAACACAATGTGAAATTGAAGGCTGCACAAATGTGGCTGTAGTAAGATGTTCATGGTGTAAAAAGTCACTTTGTTTCAAACATTTCTTCGAAGAACATCATTACTGTTCAAAATATAATCATTAAGTTCAGGAATGATAATTGAAACGAAAATTTGAATTGGAATCTATTTTTACTACATGAAAGATTTTAGCGCCTATGTATAACCTATATATATATATTTGTGTACAGACCATGTGTATACAAAAATAAAAAATCGTGAAGCTCACGACCACCGAAGATGTAGGAGTACTCAATTTTTCATATAATTAAAAAGCCGATGTACATGCGAAATAAATATTATTTAGCATATAAGTCGATACGCAATGATAATGAGACCAATTGAATTGAATTTTATCATTTAAGTGCGTAAAATGAAATTTGAGATTTTAGGGGTGTTTTACCCGCTTAATTTTTTTTATTGGAAAAATCTAGACACATTCACTATAATTTTTTTTTGCTTTTCAAAATGTTGGTTTTTCCATTGAAATCGAATGACAATTTTTCTTTTATACAAAAAATTATGAATGTCAGGGGGTGGTTCACCCCCCTGCAGTAAGTAAGGGTGCATAAGAAGTTGAACATTATATACAGGTTATTTGACGTGAAAAACGTTTTGCAATTGGTTTCGTTACGATCGGTTGAGTGCTTCTATATGAAACACTCTACCAGATGCAAAACATGCCCAACTTTGGGGGTTGATTTCACGCCTTAAAAATAATTTTGAGCCAATAAAAATAATAGGTGGTCTTATTTTTCGATAAGCTACATTTTATAAAAAAAATATTGAAATCGGAAGGGGACAGTGCTCAAAATGAAATTTGACATTTTAAGGGTGTTTTACCCCCTTAATTTTTTTAATCTGAGAAAAACCCAAAAATACGTCAATTTTATTTTTTTTGCTCTGCAAAATGGCGTTTGTTTTATTGAAATCGGATTGCAAGTTTTTTTTATACAAAAGAATTCTGGATATTCGGGGGTGAATCATCCCCATGTAATAGGGGTGCATAAGAAGTTGAACATTATATACAGGTTATTTGACGTGAAAAACGTTTTGCAATTGGTTTCGTTACGATCGGTTAAGTGCTTCTATATGAAACACTCTACCAGATGCAAAACATGCTCAACTTTGGGGGTCGATTTCACCCCTTAAAAATAACTTTAAGCCGATAAAAAAAATTACGTGTCTCTTAATTTTCGATGGACTATAACATATATAAAAATTATCAAAATCGGAGGGGGACACCAAAGTACCTTTCCTTGTAAGTTACGTGCAGCAGTAAAATTTATGATATCAGTACTAGGACAAGTATTTCTTTGGTGACTGAGAAGATATCAATATGGACGTATCGGCAACGTAGGGCATGCAGTTGGTGCATTGCTTCTGGGATCTCCTAAGTCGAGTAGCTATTTTTGTTTTGGCTATGGCGCGACCAATGTTGCCAAATAGTATTTACTTTTATGACCTAATGAAACAATATTGCCCGCGCCATGGCTAAAATAACGAAAAACAAGCAGGAACAGGAAGTTTCGCATAAGATCCCATGCTTTTTTAATGTTAGAAAAAAAACTTTAATTTATGTCTGTACATGATAGCACAGTTTTGTTTGATTGGTAATAATTTGATGAACGTTCACCACCGTACGTTGAGCGTATACGCACAGAGTACTTGTCCGGCCCATAACTTATTATTAAAATTGCTCATTCCAGTGAAAATCAAATTGGAGGTGCTTTTCGTTGCATGCGTTGCTTTTCGCCGTCAGAAATTTATAAGAAAATCAATTCTTCTGCGAATTTCAGAATGGCCTTGTATCATACGCAACATTCAACGTGGATTCAATCGGAATAAAATGGTGTTCGTAGTCATCATAAAATTGCATTAACATAAAGTGCAGTCAGTTATGAAATTTCTGAAAATGCGACTCAGTAAACCATTGCCAGCAATGTATCGTATTATACTTTCAAAAACTACTATTGCCAGCAATGAAAGTTATTATACTTTGGAAAGCTACTATTTATTAGTAGAAGATCTAAGTAACCACTGGTGAATAGTCAAAAGATCGATGCAGGCTATGAATGCACCGTCAAATTTGTATCCAAAGTTTTAAGATCACGCAAATTTCACACAAAATAATCCCCCTCCGTTCGTTTCATTTTGACGTTCTTGGGCGCCAGCTATCAAAATAGCCCTTTATGTTTTGAAAATGAGAATTTAAACCGTTATGCGGGATTAATCATAAAACAATAAAAAATAAATAAGACAATACCAACAATGAAAAAGTGCGTATTTATAACCCTTGATTTTTGAGAGAGACCTCTGATTTTTACTGGAATGAGCAATTTTAATAAAAAGTTATGGGCCGGACAAGTACTCTGTGCGTATACGCTCAACGTACGGTGGTGAACGTTCATCAAATTATTACCAATCAAACAAAACTGTGCTATCATGTACAGACATAAATTAAAGTTTTTTTTCTAACATTAAAAAAGCATGGGATCTTATGCGAAACTTCCTGTTCCTGCTTGTTTTTCGTTTTTTTAGCCATGGCGCGGGCAATATTATTTCATTAGGTCATAAAAGTAAATACTATTTGGCAACATTGGTCGCGCCATAGCCAAAACAAAAGTAGCTACTCGACTTAGGAGATCCCAGAAGCAATGCACCAACTGCATGCCCTACGTTGCCGGTACGTCCATATTGATATCTTCTCAGTCACCAAAGAAATACTTGTCCTAGTACTGATATCATAAATTTTACTGCTGCACGTAACTTAGATGTCGACCTTTTTTCATTTTTTTCTAGACTATTGATACTTCTTACACACCAATTATAAGTGGTATTTTTCTCATCTTGATAACGCTGATTTTTTAATGTTTTGATTCTTGTTTTGTTCTGTGGAAATAAATTCAAAGTAACATTTATTGGGAAGTCTGCTTTTTTGGCCGGATATTTTATGATCTATATGGTTAGTTTCCCTCCGGGATATGAATAAAATTAGTAAAGATTTAAAAAAAAAAATTTTAAGTGGGGTTTTGGATTTTTTGTGATATCATAGGGAAACGAGGGACCACCAATGTACTTGTCCAGGTTTTTTTTCCCCGGGAGGGGATTTTTACTATTTTAATATATATAACAAATAAAGAAATAAAACATTTATAATAAATAATTATTAATTATTAATATTGAATAATAATAACAGAAATAATAACAATAATAATGGTTATTATTCTTAATTAATGCTTCATTTTTAATTATTTTGTACATTTACTTATTAATATTTATTAATTATTATCAAAGTAAGCTAATCGCTTCAATTTATTGCTAAGCATACTCCTTTTAATAATGAAAATTAAGAAAAAGCCCTCAAAAATAATTATTTTCGAAGTCGCTTACTATTCTATATATTACTTATAATATATATTTTATTATAATATAATATATTATATTATAATATAATTATTATAATATAATATAATATATTATAATATAATATTTATAGTAATATAGAATAGTAATATATCTTACTATTCTATATTACTATATAGAAGAAGAATTCGCTTACTATGTTAAAAACAAGTCTCGTATTCGGGTATCTCAATTTAGTTGACAACCGCTGTCGCGAAATCTGTAATCGTCGAATTTCGACGAAAATACTCGTTGCGACATCTACGTTCAGCATCTGCATTATCTGCAAGCGTTCACTCACGACGATCCGCTTTGTTTCCTAGTTTCGCGTTCCCTACTTTTCTCGGCTAATTTACACCCTACCGCAAATTCTGGCGAACTCGCAACTCGCAGCCGGGACGTCCTGAGTTGAATCTTTCTTCGCGTCTTTGTTAGCATTTCTTCTGTCATTAAGGCGTCTTCTCACTTTGGAAATTTAAAAAAATCGATTTTTTTTTTTTTTAAATTTTGAAAGTACATATCTTCAAAAATGTCATCTCGAAATTTCATAAAGATCGGACGAGTCTAACTACATTTTTTGGCGACCGTTAGGTGACTACCTGAGAGTACCCGGCGATCCCTCCAAAACTTTAAACGCAGTTATCTCAAAACAAGGTTTTTCGGTGCTTTGTTGATGAAATTTCGGAAACTATCCGGCCGATTGTCATGAAATTTGAATGACATATGCTTCATAGTTATGGCTATAGCGCATATCATCAGATTTTTTAAATTTTGATTTTAAGAATTTTTTTTTTACAAAAAACTGCAAAAAAATCGTGGTTTTTTTTTACTTTTTCGAAAAACGTGCGCCATTTTGTTATTTTCGCGAATATCAAAAATCTGATGATATGCGCTATAGCCACTGACATACTGAATCTAAAACAGTTTTATTTTTTTGTTTCAGACGACCCGTCTCGGAGATACCATCAACAAGCCACGACCATAACATTTTTACACGGGTTTTTCAATGCTACTGATGTATTATAATAATTGTTTAAAAAAATAAAATAAAAATTTTTTCATGTACTTGAAAGATGTGTTTATTACATAGGATCCGTTTTATCCCATAATTTTAAGCAAAAATCCTCGAAAAAAAATCGCAAAAACAGCCTATTTTTGAGGCGCTTAAAGTGAGAAGATGCCTTAAAAGGCAATTTTAACCTTCACCTCGAAAAATTTTGATTCAACAGGGTTATAAGTTATAGCTGGATTTTAAAACACATAGTGTATACCAGAAGCTTTTACGTGATTTTTCCTCATGTAAGAATGACAATGTATACTATGAAATAGGACAAACATACGAATCGGGCCACGTTTTTTTTCGATTTTGGCGGTTTTGTTATATAACTGTTTGAGAAAACTTCCAGATTGTTCAAAACTAAAACCCAAGTGCATTGCAGCTCGCGTCTGTTTTTCGTAAGATAACTACCGCACTTCGAATTATTGGAAAAAGGACCAAATTTTAACAATGATTTATCGATTCATGCAGAGTTTAATTAATTAGCAAAAGTGAAGACTTTTTCATATCACGCTATTTTTAACCTATAAAAATTATGAAAAACAAGGAATTTGCAAAATGGTGAGCTAGTAAACGTAAATTTGCTTGTTGATACATTTTCGTCGGAAATTTTTAAAGAATATAATCCGTACTTTGTTTCACCATTTTTAATGGATCGAGGCTTATTTTATCCCTCAAAAGATATTCTGTTAATTCACCACGTAGATCTTTTTATAAAAAACCTAACCATTCATACAATGGGCTGCAATTGTCAAACAATGAGCACTTATCTGAATATTTAAATATATGATATCTTAGAGCGTATTCTCGTGCTAGAAAAAATTAATCTGAGACCCACCAATATGAAAAGCAATACTTTTTTCCTCCTGAAATATCGAAATGCCTATACTGTGAAATCAAGGAAAGTATTTTGCTTCGTTACCATTTTTCCCTAACTATATTATCTTTGATCGTCAGGTATTTTCCCTAGTCGTTGGGACCGATTCATGTGAGTGATCGAAAGACCAAAAAATTATGAACATCGAGATTGAAGCTCATTGTTCGATGCAACAACAACAACAGGACTTGGAGGAGTTATCGGACGCAGAAGAATATGATTCATCTAATGAAAAAAGAAAGACAATGAAAAATAGGAAAAAAAGTTACGTGCAGAAGTACAATAAAGCTTGGGAAACGGAAAAAGATTTCAGCTCATGGCTATCTTCAAGCAAGCAAGGTTCCACATATTTTTATTGTACAGTGTGTAACGCAAATTATACGACAGATGGAGGACGAAGTAATGTTGTAAAACATGCACTGGGAGCGAAACATTCAATGAAATCCAAATCGGTTAAAAAACAGCCGGTATTAAATCTAAACATTTTTACCGAGAAGACGGCTCTCGTAAATCAAATAAAGGAAGCTGAGATTAGGATAGAAGCTTTTGCGGCAGTTCATAACATTCCGTTTGCGGTATTGGACAATGTTCCTAATTTAATCAAGAAAATGTGCCCGGATTCTAGGATAGCGCAAAATATTAATGCTGGAAGAACGAAGTGTACAAACTTGTCCAAAATGTCTTAGGAAAGTACTCCTTCGAAAAGGTAGTGGCTTTATTGAAGATACAAAAGTTCTCGCTGATCGTCGATGAATCCACAGATGTTAGCGCTACAAAGAACTTGGCGTTGGTCGTTCGATTTCTTCATAACGATTGCATCGTCGACCAATTCTTGGCATTGCTTGAAGTATCGAAGGCATCTGCGGATATGTTGTACGACAAGATTGTGACATTTTTCGCCGACCACGATATTTCGTATCGACGCAACATGATAGGTTTCGCTGCCGATGGAGCAAGCAACATGTTCGGTATCCATCATTCTTTGTCGGTTCTTTTGAAAAAGGACATACCGCATCTTTTTACAATGAAATGTATCTGTCATTCCTTCGCTCTTTGTGCAAATTATGCATGCGAAACTTTGCCACGCGTAGTTGACGATCTTGCACGAGATGTGTATAGTTATCTTCAACATAGCTACAAACGACAAGTGGAATTTCGGGAGTTTCAGCAGTTCGTGGATGTCAAGCCGCACAAGCTACTTCATCCATCTCAAACAAGATGGTTATCCTTACAACAAGTCGTGAAGAGATTGTTGGAACAATATAATGCTTTGATCTTATACTTCACCCAAGCCGTATTGGAAGATAAAATCCTAGCAGCCGATATGATTCTAGCAAGACTGCGCCAAAAATATGTGCTCAGGTACCTCGAATTCCTCGAATTCATCCTTCCGTTTTTCAATCGTCTAAATGTTGAGATGCAATCCGAGGAAACGAAGATTCATCTATTATATGTGAACGTGACTGCAACATACAAGTCCATATTGGATTGTTTTTTAAAACCAGAATACTTGAAAAATACGGATTTGGAAAAAATAAATTTCGAACATCCACACAATTTTATTGCTTTGGAAGAAATTTATCTCGGACCGAAGATATGTGCCAATATTCACAACGGAACAATTGGTTTGGATACGGCGCAACCCTTCGATTTTCGGAAAAGGTGTTTGCAGTTTTACATCGTGGCTTGCCAGCAGATCATGAAACGATTCAACTTTCGCGAAAAGACACCGCAGATCATCAAACAGCTCTCAATAGTCGATCCTCGTAACGTCTTGAATATTCCTTCGATTGCACCCCTGGCGTTACATTTTCCAAATCTTGTGTCTTATAATGACCTCAACCAGATAGACGGGGAATGGAGAGAATTAAAAAATTCAAAAATCGACGGCGATACTTCTGGTTCATGCCTAAAGTTTTGGGTCGCGGTTTCAAAGGTAAAGTTTGGTAACGACGAACAAAAATTTCCCCTTCTATCAAAATTCATTCTCGAGCTATTTTGTCTACCGCACTCTAGTGCTGCGGTAGAGCGATTATTCTCGGCAATAAACCTAAACAAAACGAAAGTTCGTAATCGTTTAGGCAACCTAACCCTCACAGGTATTCTGCATACAAAATCACTGAATAGGACTGATTCTTTGATAGATTCACCGATCGTTAAAAAAATAATTGTGTATCATAATGACGTGATGTATGACAGGAAAAAGATAGATCCATTGGTTGAGGCATAAAAAAGAGCGAATCGATGCTGATCATTTCTTGTCCATTAGATTCATTACATATCGTTGATCTCTGTTGATGTTTTTTATGTATGAAAATTATATTTATCATTCTACTAATGCTTTTTAATATTTTATTTTACAACGAGACGGTTTGTGTTTGATTGTACAAAAATATACCATGAATAATCTAAACTAGCTTTTATTTTTTTTTATGATTTGAAAAAACTTCGTCTATTAAAAAAAGGAAAAAATCGGCGAAGCGTGACGATGCAATCGTTAAAGAGCAATTCGGAAACTGATCATTAAATGTTTAAGGCCATTAAGCTACGTTAGGTTAACTTTCAGGAGAAAGGTAGTTTATTGAAAGAAAAAAAATCCGCGATTCGTGAAAGTGCAAATTTATCCTACTGATAAAAGGTAATTTGTGGAAGTCAGCATCAATTATTAAGGTTTAAAGCTTCTTATTTTAATTTCATCGAGACTGAATATTTAATTCAATTAATTTAATTTATTAATTAATTCAATTAATAATTAATTAATTATTGTCTTTTATTTAATTCTTTTTTAATCCAGGAAAAAACATCGTTCATTTAAGAAAAACAAATCTGCAGTGCTTAAAAGTACAAATTTACTTAATATACCTTGTTGATAAAAGACAATTTGTCAATCTAATCATTATTATTTAAGGTTCAAAGCTTCTTGTTCTTTTCACTTTATCATAACTGAATATTTAATCAGCTTTTAATTTTCTCTTTCATGAAAGAAAAAACTATGTTTATTGAAAGAAAAATATTCGAGATGCGTGAAAGTGTAAATATTATTACGAATACTTATCGCATAAAAGAAAACACACACAAATTTGCAATGGTTGAGGGAGATTAACCCCGACGAACACGTCTTTTCTCTTTTAGAGCTGTCACGCGACTCCTCTTTTCTTTCTCTGACAAAAACCTCTCGATCAATGACTACTTGATCGAGCTGTCCGTTACACTACTCCCCCCCAACAAGAGTTGCCGTCCCGGCAACTACTCGACTAAGAACAAAAAACGTGTTTGCCAAGGCTCATAACGAATTTATTTATCAATCTTTCTTTCTTTTTTTTTTTTAATTAACATCGTCCTGGCATTTACCCAAGTCCCGAGGGAAAAACTAAAAATAGAAAAACCTGGGAAGGAGCGATGTGTACACAAAACTTAAATAATCTTGTTTTCAACATTTATCATTACAATATTTTCTTGTTGAAACCATCTTCAAGTCACCGACTAACGCAAATAACTTCCAAGTGAACTTGAACGAAACCAAAATAAAACCCTTTGAATGAATCGTGAAAATTAGGCACCACAATCCGTCATCAACGTCCTGACCATTCATAGATTACCTTTTTTTTTTTTTTATTACACAGCATTTCTGTCTTCCAAACAGCTCCACTGTATGGGTAAACCAAATTAGTCCTAGTGTAACATACACATTGACTCTTCTCCGGGAACTTCTAGAACAAACTAAAAAAAAAACGAGAATTGCGTTTTTAAACAAAATTTACATGCCATAGCACAAATGAAATGTAACGAAATACTGTCAATTCTCGTCATATGAGCAAGTTCAAAGCCTCCAGCCGAGGGAACAAACAACTAATTAAATTTCAACCTCGCCTGGCTAGAAATTTAACAGTTGTTCACCGGATTCTCCGGAAAACCTTCTAGAACATTTCCACTTACCTGGACAATGTTCAAGGTTCCCACAAGCAATCCAAAGACGTAACGTTGATGCTCTCTGAACTAATCGCCTTTTAAACTGAATTACCAATGTGACGAAAGACAATAACAGATAATTACTCTTCAAAAGGAGCCAAACGATTAATATGAACAACTTTGAATTTTCCGTGAGAGGATTTTTGAATACGATACACAACATCGTTGATTTTTGATTTAATAAAATAAGGTCCTTCCCAATTCCGTTGTAATTTAGGATATTTTCCTCGAACTTTATGGGGGTGATAAAGCCAGACTTTTTGTCCAATTTTGAAAGATAGCATATGTGACTTCAAATCAAACTTATACTTGATTTTGTCACTCTTCAAAGTAAAACGTCTTCTTACAGTTTCATGAATCGAGATAAGTTTTTCTTGAAGGTCATTTACAAAATCTGGAACCGTTTGAGCGGAACGATTTATTTCAGAGGGATCTCCACGGAGCAGATCGAGTGGAAGTCTCAATTCTCTTCCCATCATCATCATGGCTGGGGAAAATTCAGTGGTCTCGTGTTTGGAGGAGCGGTATGCCAATAAGAAGAGGGGGATCCATTTGTCCCAGTCTCGTTGATTATCGTTAACAAATTTCGATAGATATTGTAAAATAGTTCTATTTAGTCTCTCAACCAGACCATTTGATTGAGGGTGTAAGGGTGTAGTCCTGGTTTTCAAAATTCCCAACATAGACAATGTTTCCTTGAAAACGTTTGACTCAAAATTTCTTCCTTGATCTGAGTGGATTTCAAGAGGGATACCGAACCGAGAAATTATTTGAGAAACTAATGTTTCCGCAACGGTTTTCGCTTGGAAGTTGGGCAGGGGAAAAGCTTCGGGCCACCTTGTAAAATAATCCGAAACAACAAGAAGGTATTTATTTCCTAGAGACGATTTTGGTAGAGGACCTAGGATATCCAAAGCTATCCTCTCGAAGGGACATCCGACATTATAAAGTTGAAGTTCTCCTTTAGTAGTCAACCGTGGTCCCTTTTTAGAAAAACAAATTGTACATTTTTTGCACCATTTTTCAACATCAAACTTGTAATAAGCCCAATAAAACTGTTGGCGAATTTTCGAGAGAGTTTTGTTTACTCCAAAGTGACCGCCATAGGGAGAATTGTGACTTTCTAAAAGCACTCGAGAAATCATCTTCTTGGGGACGATTAGTTGTGAGATCGTTTTATTCATATTAGGGGATTCCCATAGCTTGACAAGAAGATCGTTTTCAAGACAAATAGAATCCCAATATGAAAGATAAATTTTTAAAGAAGAATCTAGATGTGAAATTTCCGACCAGTTAGGACGACGATTTTCTTTCTTGTACTTTATCAATAACTTGATCGTTTCGTCCTCTCCTTGTAGATCTTTCCAATTAATATTATCTTCGGTTCGAAAAATAAGACGACGAACCGAAATTTCTAATTCTGATTCCTTGAAGTCCAGTTTATCACAAGTTTTGCATAATTCTTCCGAACAAGGTCGTCTAGATAAACTGTCTGCGTTTAAATGGCTCACACCAGGGCGATGGATAATTTCAAAATCATACTGGAATAAAATCTCGAGCCATCGGGCTACCTGGCCTTCTGGATTTTTAAAAGATAAAAGTCATTATAAAGAAGCGTGATCTGTTCGTATTAGAAACTTTCGGCCTATCAGATAGTGACGGAAATGTTCGACAGACCGAACTACGGCGAGTAACTCCCTCCGAGTGACGCAATAATTCTTCTCCGCTTTATTGAAAACTTTATTGAAATAACAGATTACTTTTTCCTTTCCGAGTTGAATTTGAGATAAAACGGCTCCGATTCCATTATTTGAGGCGTCGGTGTCAAGAATGAAGGGGACGTCATACGAAGGGAAAACCAAAATTGGTGGCGTAGATAAAGCTTTTTGGAGATTCTTGAAGGACTTCGAGGCTTCTTCATCCCAAATAAAAGGACTCTTTTCTTCAGTTAATTTATGCAAAGGTTTCGCAATTGAAGCGAAATTGTAGACAAATTTTCTGTAGTAAGAGCAAAGGCCCAGAAAGCTTTTAAGTTCCGTTTTGTTCAACGGGAGAGGCCAATTGACAATGGAATTCGTCTTTTCTGGACTTGTTTTAATTCCTGAACCCGAAATAATATATCCCAAATATGTGACTTCTTGGGGATTCAAAAGACACTTTTGAGGGTTGACCTTGAGATGAGCTTTGCGGAGTCTCTCAGAAACGAGTTCTGAATTTTCAAGATGTTGTTCGAAAGTTTTACTGAAGATGATGATATCATCAATGTAGACTAAACAAATTTTCCCGACAAGATCTTTGAGTACTCTGTTCATCAAACGAGAAAAAGTGGAAGGCGCGTTGCAAAGCCCAAAAGGAAGGACTTTAAATTGCCAAAGATCATTTCCCAGCATAAAAGCTGTTTTTTCTTTATCTTGAGGATCCAGTTCCACTTCCCAGTAACCACTTTTCAAGTCTACGACTGAAAACCAATTTGAATCCGACACTGCTTCTAACATTTCGTCTATTCGAGGGATAGGATAAGAATCTTTCTTAGTTAAACAGTTTAGAACACGATAGTCGATACAAAATCGGATAGATCCATCTTTTTTTGGAATGAAAACGGAAGGAGAAGAATACGGACCAAAACTTGGTTCGATGACTCCTTGATTTTTCATTTTGTCTAAAAGATTCAAAGCTTTGTCTCTGAAATGGATCGGAATACGTCGAGGAGCGAGTTTAAAAGGTTTGGCGTTTCCAGTATCGATTTTATGTTGGATGTAATCACAGAAACCCAGATCATTATCATCTTTGGCAAAAATATCAAAGAGACGAATGAAAGATTGTTTAAATTGAACTAGTTGTTCTCGGGTCAAATGTTTTGACGAGTTTTTGAACAGAGAAATAAGATGTTCGGGAATCTTCAGAGTCTCGTTTCTCAAATCCTTGTAGCAAAAAGAGACAATTTTCTCATTTCTCTCAAGATTGAATTTGTTATCCATCAAAATCTTGAAGTCTTTGAGCAGTCCGGATTTAAATAAGAAATCTAATCCAAGTATGCAATCTTCTGCAATTTCAGCAAAAACGACTTCTAATTCGACTGAGATATTTCCAATCCGAATTAGTGCTTTACGAACAGATTTAAATGGAAATTGTTCTCGTGAAACAGTAAAGATTTTATAATTCTTTGAGACCTTCTCCAAACTATTGATTGAATTCGCAAAAAAAGAAGAATTTGCCAAAGTAATATCTGAGCCAGTATCAACGACCATTACGCAAAGTTTGTTCGCGAGATGTCCATTTAATTTCAAATGTAAAAACAATTTTAATTCGGAACTCGAAGAAAGTCTATTGACGTTGCTCGTTTGAATATGATGAGTCGATTCGTGTCCCCTCGAATCGACTCCTTCTAGTTTTCCGAACTCTTTTTGCTTTTAACATTATCAGAATGAATAGGGGCTCTGCAAACCCGTTTGGTATGACCAACTTGACCACAATTCCAGCATTCAAGTGCTGATCGTTTGGAAGAATCTTGGCGATTTCCAACGTTTTCGAAATTATTGGAGTTTGTTCTATCAAAGGAAGGATGCTTGTTTGAGGGAGACGAGGAATCGTGAGAAGTTGATCTGGAATTATAAAAGGAATAGTTCCGAGAGTTAGAGAAAGAAAACGTGTTTTTCTCGAGAAGATTTATAGCCTGAATTTCCTTGGCTCGAACCACTGCTACCCGAAGAGAAGAAATATTCTCCAGTCTGAGAATCCTTCGAATACTGAAACTCGATATTCCAGAAATGAAACGGGCACACGCGATTTTGTCTCTTGATATCTCATTTGTTTCGGGAAAGGCTAATCGAACCAGGGATTTGAGCTCACTCGCAAAGGCTGCAAGACTCTCCTCCTGATTTTGTTTCCTTGCATTGAATTCATTGAAGCTGATATTTTCGAAATGTTCAGTTCCAAAGCTAAAATTGAGAGCAAACTTGACTTTTTCAAAATTTTGTACGTCTTCGTTACTCAAGGTATCGAGGATTGTTCTGGCAGAGCCACGGAGACAAGACACTAAAACAATAGCTTTTTCCTCATTAGAGTAGCGATTGAAAATAGAAATCATTTCGAATTGCTTCAAATATTGCTTCCACGAGCTTTTTCCGTCAAACACATCGGGTTTCAAATAATTTTTTTCGGACGAAACAGCGGATGAAACAATCGTGACAGGATTTTGAGAAGTATTAGTACTACGAGGACAACTACTACTGATTAGAGAATTTTTTAATGAATTAAATTCTTCCCTTAATGTTTCAATCGATTCGCGTGAAGTTTGACTCATTGCCATGGTTACAGCTTCCTTAGCTGTTTGAATAGCGATTTGTGTTGCCGTAGCAATGGCTGCTTCCTTTGAAGCTTCGATGATCGATGTTTTAAATAAATTGAGTTGGTCATTTATTTGGTGCTGATTTTCTTCTAGACCTTGACGAAGACGTTCTTCAAATAAGTTTGATCGATCTGGTTCGCCGTATGAATCACTTTCTAGAGGAATATTCCGACGTGATTTCCGAAAACTCATGTTTTCCATAAATTCAGAGCGATTTGAATTTTTTTTTAAATGGTCTTTTGGATATTATATCCCACTTCTGACACCAGTTGTTACGAATACTTATCGCATAAAAGAAAACACACACAAATTTGCAATGGTTGAGGGAGATTAACCCCGACGAACACGTCTTTTCTCTTTTAGAGCTGTCACGCGACTCCTCTTTTCTTTCTCTGACAAAAACCTCTCGATCAATGACTACTTGATCGAGCTGTCCGTTACAATATATTCGACCGATAGAAGTTAATTTGTCAAAGTCATCATTAATGTTTAAGGTTTAAAGCTTCTTGTTATTTTAATTTCAACGAGACTGAATATTTAATCATATCAACTTTTATTTCATTTTTTCCCTCCAGGAAAATAACATTGTTTATTAAAAACAAAAAAATCCACGGGGCGTGAAAATGCAAATGTACCCCAGTACATTTGCATTTCCGAGTTTAATCTCGATTTCATCGAGACTAAATTTAATTATATTAGAAAACGTGTTTGAAATTATAGGTTTCAGCAGTAATTATAAAAAGTTTGCTGTTAAATGAACGCTATAAATATATAATGAAAATAAAGGGATTTCCAAACATTGTTTCGTCGAATTTGAAGCCATTGTTTTCTTTTTTGTATAAATGCTCGTAGTCACTTACAGTACCACATACAGATTGATAAAAAAGTAGTATATCGTACATCCTATTCAAGGTCAGTGGTGGGTACGGCAAAGATCCACAGTTCAAAGCCTGCTGACGAAGAAATTTTTTTTGCCAAATTTTATTATATCAGCTTAACCTAATTTAATTTTTTTAAATTGTGTTCATAAAGAAATATCTCGTATGATTGATAATATAATTATTACAATATCAAAATTTTATGTTCGAAAATTATTTATTCATGAATGCACCTAACGTTCTAGGTTTAAATTCTTTGGAACCCTGTTAGAAATGTGTAAACAAAAATATATGAAGATCGACTTTTTTTGCGAGACCCAAATCACAAATACTCCTTTATCAATTTTGAGGAATTATAGAAATAATTGTTTGTATGCCAGAAATAAACCAATTTAAATTTTAACATGAAAAAAAGTACCTCCGGTCGGGATTTGATCCATGAACCTTCACCACTTGAGTTACCCGTTTAAACCATATCACCATATCATGTTATTAGAATGTTTTAGTATATACCAATACCATTCATCAGGAGGACTTGATGTTTTAATTTATTTATTTCAGAAAGTTGTGAGTTTGATAGCTGAATAAGGAAAAAAAGTAAAAATAAAAAAGATTTAGTCTACATTACGATTTCAAGTACGCTACGCTTGCCAGTCAACATTTCGTTCACAATGACATAAAACAGTGCCGCGATGGCTGCATCAGTACTAAAATGGTTACTAAAATGCTGTCGCCCTCACTGTGCATGCCTAAGAAATTCTTAAGAAATTTTGATGGCGCATGCCAAGAAATTAATTTTGACAGAGTGGCAACCCTGGTTCATTCTCGTCTACAAATTCGCCGAGTACAGTTATTCTGTAGTTCCAAAGTTACAGTGTTTTTTTCCTCAATTTGAAAAACGTGCCTGTGTACTCCAATCTTTGAAAAAGTAAGTTTACCAATTTGTGAATATATTCATATATCACGTTAATTATTATTTCGATATTGTGATTTATAAAACTTGTGATCCTAATGAATGAGTCGTGTTACAGGATTTTTACTCGAGTTGCGGACGCATTTGTGTCAGTCAAGAACGTTCCTGCGCATTTCTCATCGAATGACGAAGTTCTGAATAACCCATATTTTCGTAAGTACGAATGTTATCCTTAAATAAATCGACGAATTTAGTGAAAGTAATGAACCAATTTGAAAACGTTTCATGAAGCATCGCAATATATTTATATAATATTTTTTATCACAGATTTTTGTACACTTATCCGTGGAGAGTCAAAATAACACGACTCGTACATCAGATGTTCGTGGACAACTCCTAACAATGGCTTCAGTTGTATGTTTTATTTGCGAGAAATCATTGGAAGAACAAGAAACCTCAACAGTGAAGCGAAAAGACATCGAATCATTGATTACTGCTAGCAAAGAAAGGAAAGACAGAAAACACAACCAGTATGTATTGAAGGGCAAAGAATCTATAATTGTTCACTCCAAATGTTATAAATCATACACGCATGCAAGTTCTATTAGAGCTTACTTGCGTAGAAGTGAAGAACCGACCGCGAGTACCTCTACTAGACGTAGTTCTCAAAAATTCGTTTTCGAGAATTTATGTTTATTTTGTGGGAGTGATGCGTCAGAATCTTTCGTGATAAAAAAGATGCGCAACCGAAATTTGTCATCGCGACCAGTTAGTGTTCTCACGGCGCAAGAAACGCTAGTAAATATTAGAAATACAGCAGCTGCACGTTCCGATTCTTGGAGCGAAGAAGTTTTAAACCGCGTAGTTGGTATCGAATATTTGGAAAGTTCAAAGTCCCGTTACCATGCTTCGTGTTATCCCCGGTTTTTTGAGAACGGGTCAAAACCAGATATTTCAAAAAGTAACACACCTCATATTATCGATGTTATCCAACAATACATTGAAGACAATCCGCATGAACAGGAATTTTCTTTGAGAAAAATTATCGATAATGTACAGGGTGGTAGTGTTAATAAGCAATGGTTGAAAAAGAAATTATACAAAAGACTCGGTGCAGACATCGTTATAACATCAAACCCGAGTTCGGAGCCAATCATTCAACTCCGCGATACGAGCCATAAAATATTATTAAAACATTTCCAAAATGCACAAGACGCTGCCGAAGGTCGTTTGAAAATAGTAAAAACAGCTGCTAAGATAATTAAAGACGATATTCGTTCGATGGAATGCGACACAACAAGTTATCCGCCTTCAGAATCGTTTTTCGAAAATGTCGCAACGGTCAGTCCAAAATCACTAAAGGTTTTTCTGGACAATGTCATTACCTCTGATAAAAATGGAGTAGAAGAGGGCAATTTTTCATCAAAGATCGTGGCTATAGCACATACAATCATAAGTTGCGTTCGAACGGCTCCAACAAATGTAGATAGTGAAGATGAGTATGAGCCTAACGAAAAAAGAGTGAAAAGAGAGTTTTTGTAATGAATTTTTCTTTCACATTAATAAACTTATTGTAATGAATGAAACAGTGTCGGAGAAAAGATTTATTTATGATACCCTTTCCCATTCATAGTAAAATGATTTTAAAGCACGGTTATATGTAAAATTTGTAAAAACGATGGTCATGGGTCTGCTATGGAGTGAACATGATTTTTAAGGATACCATCGTGTTCGCGAGAAAAAATTACGTAAAATTTAAAAAAAAAGTTTTGTTCTACGACCATTTTGAGGGAAGTTATCGAATTTGTTAACTAAGCCGCTCACGCAGGGCTGCGGAACGAAAGGAGGTACCCCCACCGCGCTGCCCGGTCGGGCGGCCAGCGCCGCGCGCTCGGCCGCGCGCCATCGACTGGAATACGTTGATAACTGTAGTGACGCAGTTCCTTTTAAAGGTCGGTATTTTATTGAATCCCGTAGCTGTAAGCCTAAGGAAGGCTATCGAATTTGATTTTTGCAAAAATCTCAATTACAACAAAAGAAAATTGAAAAAAACGTTAAAATATTCATATCTCGGTGTTTAATCAAGATATTCGGACTTTTTTTTTTAATTGTTCGTTTTTCAAAAATGCATCGAATGGTGAAAATATTTTTCAGCTATTTTCGTAACTTTGGTCAGAATTGCTATTTGTTTATAAGCAAAAAACGAAAATCGTCAAAAAACAGTATTTATTATCAACGAAAACGATTTCTTTTTTCCGTATACTTTGTACATGATGACACGAAGCTCCTCAATTTTTTTCCACACTGTGGGCCTTCATCGACAAATTCTATTGAAGGTCAAAGTTTTTTCGAAGATCGCGAATTGTTGCAAAACTATAACTCGTAGATCGATAAACCTTAGACCATTCTCTTGGGGTTTCCCTTCTCTACATCATATATGGACTTCAAACCGATATCGTAACAAACAATTGATTGCGGTTGCAAATAAAAAATTGTGAATTTGTTAGTTCATTTGCAATTAACCGCTTAAATAACAATGCTAACATATTTTTTTATAGGACCTTTTTCATAGAGGACATTATGATGAACAAATTTTATTTGAAACTTTTTTTGATAGGACGCGTTCCAAAAGTGTTAACTAAAAAAAACCGATTATTTTTTTCAATCATTGTTTATTGCTAAAATGCAGGATGGATTTTTACGAAAACTCAGGGTTATATTCCCACGGGTCCAAACAACCTACAAAAAAATTGGCGAACCTCTACACCTCTTGAATAATACTTTGTGAAATATGGCCTAAGGTGACTGGACTAACGTCCTCGTCATTAGTTCTGGATAAATCTAAAAGCGAGAAAACCAATTTAATTACACGTAACCATTTCATTTTTATATCTATTTGCGTTCGTTTATGGTCCCGTGATCTTGAATTTTGAAAATAACAAAACTTTTTTTTAGATTTGAATGCAAAAACTACGTAGCGAGTAACTATATAAGAAAATAGAACATTTGATTGAATTTGTTGAAAATTCAACCTTCAGGTCTTACTAAAGAAGAATTTCTTTACACGCGATTATTCTACTGCATTGAATATCTATCTGATCACCAACAATTATATCATTGACTGAAACTGACAATATGGTAACAAGTTCACAACATAAACTAGTATTGGACTGGAAGGTTGTTGCAGCTGTATGTCAAGAAATTATAAATATTTGTAACCAGGTAACCGAGATTGTCTTTGAGCACTGGTGTTTATCCTGTCACGACCCTGTCTATAAGATTTTTTTTCCAAAAGGTAAAGACAGTGGCGTGACGCTAACGCTTCCTTGCGTTTTTTGTCACCGTCAGCGCATGTGTGCGCTGAGCATTCCGACGAGTGCGTTTGCACTCGAGGGTGACCAGGGCTCTATCTTGCTCACTCTCGCATAGCGACTGCGCATGCACGAGCCCTGGGTCTGATGACCCACGATTCACGCCACCCATGAAATGCTGAGGCGAAAATCAGCTCATTCGGGTTTCAACTAATCGTGGATGAGTCCCGAGAAATTGAAAACCACCCCCACCTCCGGACGAATTTCCGAATAGCCTCGATTGCGATGAATATCGTTATCGAGGAAGTCAGTTCCCATCAAATCACGGAATTAACCTGAGGTGGAAATCGAGCTCCGAGCGTAGCAAGTCGCGGCGGAAACGTAAACCCAATTCGGTGGCTCCGCGTAGACTCGTGAGTCTATTCTCGTAAAAATAATGTTCTAATCGAGTGCAATTCCCTCGAGTTCACCAGGGGTTTGAGCAACACTCGAGTCGTGAGTGAATGATGGCGACCATAATTCCCTCATCGGAGTGGGTTTACTCAAACGAGACCTCCGTGTGTACGGAAGAGCTCCGCCGGCGGTGGTGCGCATAGATTAGTAATTCTTCGATTGTTTTGCGTGCGAAAAGACGCTATTAACCATAATTATACTTTCGTTCTCTATTCCCCTATTTTTTATATTATCCAAATAATAAATCCATCGTTATTATCGCGTAAAAGATCAATAATTCCATAAGAATCAAATATCCGTAGAAAATAAGTGTGTGTGTGTGTGTGTGTGTGTGTGTGTGTGAGTGGGTAGCGTGGCCGTCGGCCAAAATCAGAGGTTGCGAGCGACTCAAGCGGTAGACGTAAGTCATTTTTATAACATTGTAATTGCGGAATCTTTAACTTCATATTTTCCTCCTCAATCGAATAAACTCAATGCTTGAAATTAACTACTGTTCGTTAAAGAAAATAATTGGAATTATCATCACCGCTCCTGCTAATTAAGGGGCCAGTCCACTTTGAAAATTTCAAAAAATCGATTTTTTTTACTGTTTTCGAAAGTACATACATTCAGAAATATTGTGTCAAATTTTTATGAAAATCCGAGCTCTCTAAGTATTTTTTTTTTTTTTACCTGAACGTCAGGACCTCATTTCGTCTACCTGAGCATATAAACTTCAAACGCGTTTTTCTCGAAACAACGTTTTCAAAATCTAACTCCATCGTATATCTAAAACTGATAAACCGATTCTCTTGAAATTTGAACCACATATTGTAAACATGATTCGCAACAAGATGACCCTCGATGGTTTTAAAATTTTGATTTTTACTCTTTTTTGTGTGAAAAACTGCGAAAAAACGCGTTTTTTTAATTTTTCGTTTTGCATCTGCCATTTTTTTATTTTTTGATAAAACTTTATATACGAGAGTCATTTTGTAGCTGGTGTCATACTGAATCTAATGGACTTTGATTCTTTTTGTTTCAGACAAGCCGTTGCCGAGCTGTGATGGAGCTACCTAACCCACCTATTTTTGAGGCCTTACGTTAAACTATAGTTTTTGTACTTAAAAATGAATAAAAATGAATTAAAATTGTTTTCTTATGTATTTCAATACTTTATTTATCAAGCCCAACAACTTTTATATTCATATCTTTTATAAATCCTCAAAAAAAATCGCGAAAATAGCTTTTTTTTCGTGGCTCCAAAGTGGACTGGCCCCTTAACACATTGAATCAGTCGACGTAAGTCCCGGGCCCGTATGGGATGAAGGTAAGCTGATCCCGAATTTCTTTTGAAGTAAAAAGATAATAATAAGGTAATCTAACCCTTGCTTTCTGCACGTAACAATCCAAATCCAATACCTTTCTACACTTTAGTTGTCTATTTCGAGTTTTTGAATTTTTTATGGCAGATTCAATATGTCGGACCAAAATACAAAAAATCACTTGGTCCCAAACCTATAAATAACGAGTACACGCAATCCCAATAAGCTACAAATACGAGTTTCATTAATATGAAGTAATTATTTGCATTTTGATCAGCCGTATTGAATCTGCCATTGTGAAATTCCAAATTTTGCGTTTAGATTCGTAATCAGCGACACCAAAAACCTATAAATACAGAGTTTCATTGATATCAAGTAATTATTTTTATTTTGGTCCATCAAATTGGATCCGCCATTTTTAATTTCCAAATTTCCAGTTCAGATTAGTAAGCAGCAACCCCAAAAACTTAAGAATACCGAATTTCATTAATATCATGTAATTTTTCGCACTTTGGTCCGCCATTTTTAATTTCCAAATTTTGTGTTCAGATTTGTAATCAGCGACCCCAAAAACCCCCGAGTACTAAATTTCAAGTTGATTGCACGTGAGGAAAAATGTATGGCTCAAAGGGTTAAACCTGCTCTACATAATTTCTTTAGATATTTTACTTCATAAAAAGTTGTTGATATACAGCATGAATCAAGGAGGCATTTTTCCATGATATCGGTTACAAAGAATAATTTCGTCGATACGGATATTAAAAAAAAAAGAAAAAAACAAAAATAACTGTATCACTATCTCATTGTGATACCGTTCAATTTTTATTTTCCTGAAAAGACTCACCGCATTCACAGCATACGTATCTCCCCGCTTTCGGTACCTCTAGTGACTCAGAGATATCAGTTGTTTCTACATTTTCACTCTGTGTCGTAGCTGGGCAAATCACAGGCTGCTTCTTATTTTTGGATCTTCCATCGGCAACCAACAGCGTATCATATGTATATGATCCGGCTTTCACTTCGGGCTGGTCCGTAATAGTTTGAACCTCTTTGTCCCTCTGGTTCGGTGGTTGAGAATTTGGATTACTGTTTTCGATATCACTACTACACTCGGAAGCCGGTGGCGTCAGTGGTGGTACTTCTATCGGTGTCGGTTGAGTAGCTAGTAGCGACGGTATTCCATTTTGGGTGTTGGCGTATGTGAATAGAATTTCTTGGACTGGTGATAATGGAATGAACACTCCGGTCGAAGTTTGCTGCACAATGGTCGTTGATGCTACGGAATCGTACATTGTTCCTGATGACTGCGGCTGATAAACCGCCATTGTACTACCAACGAGATCTATCGTGTTTATTTGATAGATTGGCGGCGGCTGCGCAGGTTGATAAATACTGATTTCTTGAACATTGTCAGTTGGTGGTGTTTCAATCACATTTTGCGGACCAATTGCAATACTGGGTGGTGGTAAGGGAGGCAGTGAGCGAGAAAGTTCCAAGAGATCGTGAGCAGCCTCCGTTTCTGCCGCTGATCTGTCACGGAACATTGATGTTTCTTGGACTACACCACATCTTGAAAATTGGCAAATTGTCTGAACGGGGAGAAGTACATCGACACCATTCAATGAAGAATTTTGATTTTTGGTATCGTTCAGTCTCGTATAACGTAATTGATTAGATGATTCCGTCAGTACTGTAGCAGATGGATTTGAAACTGATTTATCATTGACGTTTATCGTATGACCATCTTTAACTAATGCCTGTAATTCCAAAGAATCTTTATGGTGCATCGAGCCGGTGGAAATTTGTTTAAACGATGAAGTAACTCCTGAAACTGTTCCACTCATTTTGGTTCGAAGTTGTCTGGTCCTTTTTCCTCTAGTTGAAGTTGTTGTTGTTGTTGTTGTTGTTGTTGTTGTTGTTGTTGTTGTAATTGTCGTCGTCTTCGTCATTGTGTCTGTTGCTGGTGTTGATCTAATGATTGCTGCCGTCTTTACTGTTTTCGTAATTGTCCCTCGAGCTAACGCTTCAGAACAGGGGCCGTCCGTAATATCACTGTCTTTGTCAATTACCTCGATGGACATGGTTTTTCGTGATGAATTATTCAGAGAAACTATAATTTCTCGAGATTGATGGGGATAACAATGGTTTGATGTTCCCCTGATGGGTGATACTGACGTCGTTGCGCAAGTCGGAATACTCGTAAATCTCGGATATTCCGCCAATTCGTTTTCGAATGAACAGGAGGCCATATGTTGAGAAATTTTGATTCCGGTTGTTTCTATAGTCGGCTCTTTTGGATTGGCTAATGTTTCCGAGGCCGTAAAATCTTTCAATTGAGATGACATACATTCTGTAAAATAAATGAGGTGAATTACTATTACTTTGAAACGAATAGTAAACTTTATGAAATTGTAACACCTTCACGGCATTAATTGTATCTTTTAATCTGTAGAGGGCCGGAAAGCCTAAATATAGGCGCGGCCCATGATCAATACTTTGTATATGATAGATATGGGATATACACTACTACTTTTCGCAATTTTTAACGGGATTTCCAACTCGTCAAATCAAGGCCCTCTAAAGGTTAAAAGTAAAAATAGTTTTGCGTTAAATTTACAAGTAAACAAAAGGTAATAGGTCTCATTCGTAGTGAGTGTGAGAGGGATGCAAGATGATAGACGTATCAGCACCAGATTGACGGATTCACGTGTCCGATGCTTAGCCTTGAGGGTATGGATCAGCCACGAAAATTCCATGTGAGTGCAAGAGAGATGCAAGATGACAGGTGCATGAACACGAGAGAGACGGAATCACGCGTCAAATAACGCATCATGCGTGACGGCTAAGAATCAATCATGTGAATTCGTCTCTCTTGAACTCATGCGTCTGCCACTTTGCAACTCTCTCGCACTCATGACGTATTTTTACGACTGATACATACCCTCAATCCCGAAGATGGAATGCTGTGAGTTCAGAGTTATCGCTGAAAAGGGGATACGAACTCAATGATCGCTATATAGGCCAAGCAATAGAGCAGAAAAAAAGTTACTTTGTAACAAAAATAATACCAGGATACCGACCGTGCCATCATACGAAAGACAGCCCGTAATTATATAATTTAAAAAATACTTTATTTCATTTTAAAAAAAGTAAAAAAAGAACTCCAAGTATTAAAAAATCGCGACCTTAGTTATAAAACAACCATTATACATATGTTCTTGTTGAACGAGAAAGAGAGAGCGCGTGCTATGGGCGAAAGAGAGAGGACCTGGCTTCGCGCGCTGTCTCTCTCATTCAGCGGCGCGCAATAAGTGGGCATAGTCTCGTTCAGTGGACTGGGCCATTGCAGGGTAGACAAATGTCTACCCTGCAATGCCAGTCTCGCAAAGGACGTATGTCCAAATATAAAAAAATGCTTCTTACGTCTTTCCGACTACAAGGGACAGAAGTTCCCCAAACATTCGATTTTAAATCACAAAATTATCATATCTCGAGATTGGGTGAATGGATCAACTTACAATAAAGACCAATGGAAAGAGAAAAATCGAAAAAAAATCGTTCCCTACATTCAGATTTTTTACTCAAACCGTTCCGTCATGAGAGCAGTTTGAAAAATATGAAAAGCCTGAAAACCGTCATATTCGCGTATATAAGAGTGCGGCAGGGCTCGCGCAAGCTTTCTTTTTTAATACTTGGCGTCGAGCCGCTACCACGCCTCTTGATTCTGTCATATTTCTTACTCGCAACAATCATTTAATAATTTTTATAAACAAAAAACAGCAAAAAATCGTATTTTTTTCGTTTTCCGCTTGTAAAATGAAAACTAAGGAAGCAATCTTGATGCTCCCTTAATTTAGTCCTTAATCAGTTTTTTCATAATTGCAATTTGAATTCCTTAATGCACTATTTTGCAGCGTACCTGAATGCTTTGGAGATCGTCCGATTTCAATTTTCCAAACAGATTTTGAAAGTAGCAGTATTATACTACAAAACGTCTATTCTAATTTTGCGTTAAAATGCTACGAAATAGGTGAAAAGTACTTGTAAACATTCATGACTGAATGCAAACATGACTGAAAACGGGCGAGCGCATGAAAGCGGCTGAGTAGTAGGGGTAGAACGGCAGACGAAGGTAACGCGTATATATAGTAATAGAAGCGCGCTGCGCGTAAGTTATGAATCTTCACATTCGATTATCTCAGCAACTACTGGATCTATTTAAAAAATTTTTTTATGATTTTGGGATAACTGAATCAGCGAAAACTGATTCTTCACTCGGATTTCATTAACAGATAAAACCACTGCAGAATTATCGAAAAATCGATTTTTTTTGATTGGCTTAAAATATACTTTGAACTCTCTTGAATATGAGGCGAAAAGGTTTATACCTGAATAAAAAAATTTTCATTGAAATTTCGGGCTCTTCTTCGAGCGCATCGATCATTTCAGTATCACGTTTCAAAATTTTAAACGCGTTTTTCTCGAAACATGATTTTTTAAAATGGCACGCAGCATAACTCCAACAATTTTTATTCTTTTCATTTGAATTTTTGACAATATTCAAACACTCGCCAATAATACAAAAATGAATATTTTTAAAATCCCCTACGTAATTCACTAGCTATGAGTGTATAAATTAAGGTTTTTTTTTTTATTCCAGATCAACAATTGTTACACTGCATGCCGCAGAGCGCCTCGAATTCAACAAGCCTCGCGGGAATGGCTCTGGTGTCGCCATTTTTAAATATATTTCAATCATAACTTTTTGTTGTACAGTTAAATATATGCTTAATAACTCCCCCGAATATTATTATTCGATTACCTGTCTTTCCACCCGAAATAAATGATCGAAAGAAGGCATTTTTTGAGGCCGTTACAGTGGTTTTAGCCCTTAATAATCAGTGGAAAAGCGGTTGTACGATATTATTTGTTACGTATCCTTATATTAATATGATATTGACAAAACGGTATGAAATAGGTTGAAGATTCGCAGTAGCGAATCGTGACAAGTACATTTTCGAATTCGAAACCAAAGACATGGCAGCTACCGCAATCTCTATACAGCGAGTGTTCCGTGGGAAGTAAATATATGTATGTGTATGTATGTATGTGTATATGTGTGGATATGTGTGTATATGTACAGCCCACGAGAAGTCTCTTGTCAAATATTGAAAGAAAGACATGTGAGCATCAAAAAATCATTATCATTTTGTTTTAAATAAAAAAGAGCTTTAGTGTGGCAACGAGAAAAAAATGAAAAGTTCTCGAAACGTCTCGCAAACCAGTCGCGTTCAAAATTTCACAAAAAATATAACACCGCGGTAATAAATAGTTATCGCGAATTCTTTATTTATTCAATATGTAAATATATATTGCGAGGTACTCGATATAATAAACATTTTAATCGAGTCGAAACCTCTCATCCCATACCGACATTTTCGTCATTTCACGGCAGCGATCGGTCTGGCCAACCGATCCACACGCCCGAGGTCTGACCCTCGTTATATTGCAACGGATTCAAGATCCTTGCATTTGAGTCGAGCCTTTTCTCCTCATATCTACATACGGATTCACGATCCTTGCATTTTAGTCGAACCTTTTCTTCTCATATCTACATACTAAAAAACTGACAATCACACACACGATTCACACCTCATTTATTCAACACAATAATTCTGTGTTCTATTCTGATTTGAAAATAAATTGGGTTTTTTATGCCTCACGGCTTTTTCCCAACCAAATTTCTGTCGTTTAATTATTTTTCTTCCCAGTTTTTTTTTAATAAATTAACTGAAAAATTACGAGAAAACAGCGAGGACCGTGATCCAACCCTACTTTTCCATCTTGAAATTAGTATTTCACATAGGATAGTTCCGTCTTGATAAATATGAAAGTGGCATTTATATTTTTTATTTTTTTTTGCTTTCATTTTTAAAAAAATGAATACTGTACCTACATGCAGTTCAGAGATATCATCTATGAAATGACGTCCATGGCTTCTAGCAGTGTTTTGGTCGGAACCGAATTTTCGTAATCGCTGAACTTAGCATTTTACGGAAAAGTTACATTTGACCTATAAAGTTGGTAATGCTGTCGTGTGTTATATATATGGGCAGATCCATTACTTTTCGACCGCAGCCTGCGCGCTTGGGTCAGCGATTTGGCTCCCGATTTTTTCTCGAAAAGTAGGTTATAAAAAAAGACGATCCCCCAAATTTCAACTCAATTTAGCAAATTTTGACGGCTGTAGAATTTTTTGAAATTCTTGCAAAGTCAATTTATTAGCCATTTTCACGATTTTTTCATGCGAACTCTATGAAGCTCAAAGACTCGTATGAAGCGGCATTTTTCTTCGTCAATCTTCCACTTTTGAGAAAAAAATAGTATTTCACTCCAAACGAAAATCTGGTTAAGTTAGCACCCTTTTTTTTAATTACTTTTTTTACCAAATTTCCCGTATTTTTTAAAAGCTGCCGGAGCGATAATTTTTCAAGTAGACGGCTTAAATTTTTCATCTAAGTATATTCTATCACTACATATACTAATTTTTATATATTGCCACGTTCCATCGTATACACGGCCTCTCAAAGCTACTTGATTTCTGAAAAATCGCTGTTTTCTAACAGCTGTAACTTTTTTCTACCTCAACGAAATTGCTTGAAATTTTCAGGGAATATGCCTTATTCTATACCCAAATAACACTGAAATTTTTTAGAATGTATTTTAGCTGGTTAGTGAGCTGTGAATTTTCGAAATGTCCCAGTTTCCCGCTTTTTTCATATTTATGGCACTATCGATGACTTTTTAAATTGCACGGAATAAATTTACTCTCATCTTTTATTAAGATGAGATAAAAACATAAAAAATGTACAAAATTATATGTCAAATTTACATTGTCTCAATCCATTTTTTCCCCAATAAGATGTGTCATCACTTAAAACCGATTCGTACATTATTTTTGTTGACGAAATCATAAGCATTGAAATGATGATAATCATATTGACAGGGATCAATAAACAATATCAATTTTCAATAAAAAGTTCACTCATAAAATAATCAACTCTGAATTGAACATGAATTTTTTTTCTATATTTTATATTTAACAATTATGTTGAAAATATCAATAAGACAGTGTTTAAAAACTTTTTCTGTCTTCTCTTTTACTAATTATTTTGTTTAATAAATTATTGAAGCTTTTTCCTGATTTGTCACGTCACCGATTCCAAGCAGAGATTGGCAACTCCTTGGCGGTGTAAGCGCCGTGCAGTTCCTACCTGACCGATATAGTAGTGGCACTCTCTACATCTTAGATCTGACACTAACCGTCTCATGATGTCATCCAGATGAGAACCTTTCGCTGTTATCCTTATCCCTAGTATAAACTGTGGTTTGGAAGTCTACATTTTTTATGTTTTTATCTCATCTTAATAAAAGATGAGAGTAAATTTATTCCGTGCAATTTAAAAAGTCATCGATAGTGCCATAAATATGAAAAAAAGCGGGAAACTGGGACATTTCGAAAATTCACAGCTCACTAACCAGCTAAAATACATTCTAAAAAATTTCAGTGTTGTTTGGGTATAGAATAAGGCATATTCCCTGAAAATTTCAAGCAATTTCGTTGAGGTAGAAAAAAGTTACAGCTGTTAGAAAACAGCGATTTTTCAGAAATCAAGTAGCTTTGAGAGGCCGTGTATAAGATGGAACGTGGCAATATATAAAAATTAGTATATGTAGTGATAGAATATACCTAGATGAAAAATTTAAGCCGTCTTAAAGTCGTCTACTTGAAAAATTATCGCTCCGGCAGCTTTTAAAAAATACGGGAAATTTGGTAAAAAAAGTAATTAAAAAAAAGGGTGCTAACTTAACCAGATTTTCGTTTGGAGTGAAATACTATTTTTTTCTCAAAAGTGGAAGATTGACGAAGAAAAATGCCGCTTCATACGAGTCTTTGAGCTTCATAGAGTTCGCATGAAAAAATCGTGAAAATGGCTAATAAATTGACTTTGCAAGAATTTCAAAAAATTCTACAGCCGTCAAAATTTGCTAAATTGAGTTGAAATTTGGGGGATCGTCTTTTTTTATAACCTACTTTTCGAGAAAAAATCGGCAGCCAAATCGCTGACCCAAGCGCGCAGGCTGCGGTCGAAAAGTAATGGATCTGCCCATATATATATATATTGTGACGAAAAAATTTTGAGCGAGTCACATTTAATAGAAAATTGGTCGAACCTCCCCGACCCTCCCGCTCAATGCTCCGGCCACGACAAAATCTCTTAGGACCGATTCCGGGAAACAAAAACTATTGTTACCGTTATTAATTATTTTTTATTTTTGCATTATAATTTCGAGCCATATTTGAAACTGGGGCTAAGGGCTTACACACGCCGATCCGGACAGCTGTATTGGCGTCTGAACGAGAGCGAGAGAGACAAACAACTTCAGCCAATTACTGTCATCGTTGGTGTATTTCGAGCAGGGCTCATACACTTGGCCGTTTCCGCCTTCGATTTATCGCTGCCAATATCTGGATCTCGCCCAACAACTATACTGGCTAACGAAATGATAAGGATTGAGGATTCTCGTCGTCGCGCGTCGTCGATTACATTTTTGCCGTTACGATATTTCGTCCAATGTTTCTCATCTCTCGGAAATATTTTGTGAAATCAACAATCTCATAAAGAATGGCTTGTCCACGGAAAAAGGTTAACATCAAAAGCTAGGAGTCTGAGATTGAATTTTCGTTATCACTCAATTTCGAAAGTCTCAGCTCCGTCTCACGCTTATTTAAATTCCCCTGTATGGAAGCCTGTACATCGTATTCGGGAGACAATCGAGAACATTCGGTAATTAGAGTAGGGGGAGAGTTCGCTGTCCCGCCTGAGACTCATCATCGCGATTATCGTCAGATTTTCACGTGGCATTGAGTGCGACAGACGTCGGAGATTATCCTAAAGTACGTAATTTTGCCTGACGCGATTCGTACGGTCGGTGAGCCCTCCCGATATCTTTTGGCGTTTTCCTTGATAATAAAATAAGGTCTAGCTATCAATCGCGCTAGAGTTTAGCTCAATTGTTCAAGTTAACGGTCATGGCGACGGTTTTGCCTTTTGCTATTTCGTATCGTTCTTTTCCCGCGAATCGAAAAATGTTCCGACGCGAGAAAGGAGAATATTGTGGCCGGTAGTGAAAATCTCATATTTTTGTCCGTGTATTAAAATAAATCATGTATAGGTTTTGTAGGCATCGAGAAAGGAGCGCGAATTTCGGGAGTGTTAGAGAGTGTAGCGTGAGTGTGTGTGTGTGGCCGGGAGAATCGCCGTCATTATGTCAAGTTCTAAAAGTCCGGCCGAGTAACCGATTATCGGGGGCTTGGTACCTTATTTTTCGTGTCTTTTGGTTGAACATCGATTTTCCTGTATTTTATAAAATTCTTTTCGCGAGTAGAACCGTGGCGAGAATCGTAAAGGGCTCGGTTAATTTTATAATCGTGTGTGTAGGATCCCGGTCGTGTGAGTGTGAGTAAGAGTGTGATCGCGTTCGAGCTTCTCTCTCGATGACCGTTTGCGCGTGTCTATTTTCTGACTTGTGTCCCGCGAATAATTCATTCTTAATTTTCTCTATTGTACCGATATTTAAAATTATAATTTATTTTTCCTGGGATTTATCCCGTAATTAATTTCATTATTAAATAAACTTAAATTGTTAAATTAAAAGATAATCCGATTTTCATTTTGTTCTCAAATTTTTCCAACGTGCCTAACTCCGCCCATTCCGCTGCAGCAAAGCTGGTCAACTTTCTCTCTTTTTCTCCCGTTAAGTCGCTTAGGCGACTGGCGCCCAAATTAATAAAATAAATTAACGTGGAGGAAGAGAGCGAATTTTGTGACAATCGCGGCTAGAAAAATTTCCGTCACAATATATATATATATATATATATATATATATATATATATATATATATATTCGCAACAGTATTTCGTCCGATTGAGAAAAAAGAACGCACCGTAAACAAGCGGCGTGCGTGTTGTATAGTATTTGAAATATTCGATGAGGCTCTCTTGCAGAGTCATTAGCGTTTTCAATTTGCCGACAGAAATTTGATCGAAAGATAAAAATTTTACAAAGACAATAGTTAGGGAAACATATAGAGAAAAAATATTAATAATATTTGACGGATAAACTGTAAATGGAGTGAATAATAATATCATGAAAATAATTTTTTTTCTGTTCATTTAATTTTGAAAAATAAAATGTCCACTGTTAAAATTGGCAGTGAGACAACTCTATTCTTTATATCTCTATTCTTAAATAACTCTATGCTGAAAATCTCTATTCCTCGACATCTCTATTCTTAAATATCTCTATTCTGAATAACTCTGTGGTTAATTGAACTGTTTTCGTAAATAACTCTATTCTTAAATATCTCTATTCCTAATTATCTCTATTCCTGGACATCTCTATTCTTAAATATCTCTATTCGTAAATATCTCTTATCTCGGACATCTCTATTCTTATATATCTCTATTCTTAAATATGGTTAAAGACAACTCTATTCTGAGACATCTCTATTCCAACTCATCTCCATTCCAAGACATCTCTATGCTTGATAAAAATAATTGACAATCAAGCTGCATATTATGATAAATTATCGGCGGTCGAAATAGTAGAGCGAATAAAATTTTATGGACCGATCGACTGAGAAATTGAAATCTCAGATCTTGGCATAACTATTACATGTTTTTGTAAAATTTAAATTATTTAATTGAATATTATTATGTATTTTAATGATCATAGCAATTGCATTTAAAGAAACAGAATCAATGTTTCTGCGGTATTTCGACCTGTTGGGACAATTTTCGGGTTGAAGAATCATAGCGTGGTTAGTTAATGCAAAATCTCGAGTATCGATACTCGAGATTTTGCATTAACTCACCACGCTATGATTCTATGATTCTATGAACAGGTCAAAATACCGACGAAACATTGATTCTGTCTCTTCAAATGCAATTGCTATGATCATTAAAATACATAATAATATTTGTTGCGGACGGAGCGCAATTTGGGACAGCTCGTGCCATCTACCAATTCTCCCGCGAACCCTCTATCGATCAACGATCTATACGCTATCGAACGGGTGCGTCGGTGCTCTCTATTTCCTCTTTTCTATTCTCTAACAACGGTCTATCGACCGGCTTTCAGTATTAATCGATATACGTAGTAGAGAGTATCGGATCGTTCGCTAACGGATACATCCTCGCGTATAATCTTGGTACTCATCAACATTAATTATTGTAAAATAATCTCCGACAAATAAAGAAATCAAGGTAAACCTCAATTCCGCGGTATAAAGACTTTATTTCCGGTGAGTCGATCTCCCGGAGATCTTTTTCCCTCCACCGAATCTCCTTTTAAGCTAGACTTGCATTTTCCTTTACATCCTCACCAACTTCTCAAGGCTATCTCCAACAATAATCAATTAAATAATTTAAATTTTACAAAAAACATGTAATAGTTATGCCAAGATCTGAGCGTTCAATTTCTCAGTCGATCGGTACATAAAATTTTATTCGCTCTACTGTTTCGACCGCCGATAATTTATCATAATATGCAGCTTGATTGCCAATTATTTTTATCAAGCATAGAGATGTCTCGGAATGGAGATGAGTTGGAATAGAGATGTCTCAGAATAGAGTTGTCTTTAACCATATTTAAGAATAGAGATATATAAGAATAGAGATGTCCGAGATAAGAGATATTTACGAATAGAGATATTTAAGAATAGAGATGTCCAGGCATAGAGATAATTAGGCATAGAGATATTTAAGAATAGAGTTGTTTACGAATACAGTTCAATTAACCACAGAGTTATTCAGAATAGAGATATTTAAGAATAGAGATGTTGAGGAATAGAGATTTTCAGCATAGAGTTATTTAAGAATAGAGATATAAAGAATAGAGTTGTCTCACTGCCTTAAAATTACAAGGACGCGAACGATCCAGAGTTTCCGTTTCTGGGTGGAAGAACAATTATTCTTTCAATCGCGAAAAAACATCGACTTCGTTTGTAACGGAATAATTTTCTTTGGAATTGTGCAACTAAATGCACATCAATTTCATTGACACTATTCATCAAATCAATCACTGATAACGATAGCTAAAAAACTTTTTTTAAGTTAGCTCGAAGTTTACAATTTAGAGATCCTCAATAAATCTTCATTCAATAATCTCAATAATCTTTATTAAAGATAAATCGTTTGAATGTTTCCGGTGGAAAGTTTTTTTTTGCCTGAACTTTCCTTCTGAAATTGACTTATTTAAAAGCTCCGAATCATGATTTTCACTGAGGGATCAATATCGAAGCAAAAATCAGATTTCGACTCCAATAATACTTACTTTCATGATTAATATTTCGGGAATCGATGTCAGTACAAAAAATGCAACGATTATGTTTGAAATATTTTCTGTAAGGTGTTTGTAAGATATTCATTTTCTCATCAAAAAATTCCTTTCGTCGCAAGAAAAATTGATTCAAGAGAGGCTAAAAATGGGATTTATTTAATTTTTTGTGTATTTGCCAAAGATTTCTAAGTTGTGATCGAGATTCGTCACAATTACTTATAGACTTAAACGCTTGTGTTTCCTTTCCATAAAGATCCCGTAACCCCATCAATCGTTTTTATGAACATTCCTAATTTAATATGCATAACTTTACGTAATAATTAAAGTTGCAGTCTTTCAAATGCCACTTGAAAGTTTTGAATTTTTCTATCCTTTGTAATTGTTATGTCCAACGTATTTAGTATGACTGAGAATTGTAATATACTATATTTTTTATATTTTTTCACAGTTATCTACGGTGTTGTACGAAGTTTTGCTTTGGAACAGCCAAAAAATTATGCAACGGTGAAATAGAATTGCTGCGGAACCATTCCGAAATTTGTTTCGCTGAGAAGAACGCGCAGCTTATAGCCGATTTTAAAGACGCTTTACGGGATTCTCTCCATCGCAATTTTTGGAGACTCAAATAGCTCTATGAGACAGTAGCTGCGCTGTGAGTTAAAAAAAAACAATCATTTCATTATTATTATCATTATTACAAATCGTATTACACGGGATATAAACATATACTATGTTTGTAGAATAATTAAAATTCACGGTCCTTGGTCTTGGTGGTTCAAGACATGAACTGGAAATTGTATTCCATTGGAGTTTTTGTACTATATCAAAAAAAGTATGGGCATTGAAAGAAGTGGCACTATATATAATCAAATTTGTTGAATTTTATAAATTATTACGGATGAGTTGAGAATTTCCATACGTCATAGAAATTTTTACTTTCACATGTTTGTAATGGTTACATTTGTGAAACTTTTAGTTTAGTGTCTTTGAAGATTCTCAAAGACAATGTTTAATCCATATACAAAAAAATGTAGAAACTTTTTAACTTATTTGTTTATATTCTGTGTCTTTCTCATAATATTTAATAATAAAAAAAAACGTCATGAAATATTTTAATCAATTAGAATAAACAAGAAATGTAACTCGTTATAAAAATGAATTTGTAAGCGATTTCCCGAATCATTATTCAGTGAAATAGATTGTGTATCACTTTGAGTTATTATGGTTGACAATATTTATTTTCCTAGCATATCAGATGTTGGTCAATTTTCTGCGGTTTTCGTTTAATCTGAGGTACACTAAACTTAATTGTACACAATTTTCGGTTTTAATATTCTAACCCCATTTTATATTTTGAACAACCAAATATTTTTAAAGATTATGATTATCATGAATATCGCTTTTAAAATTTTTTTTCCATAAAATATAAAATGGGGTTAGAATATAAAATTATGTTCGATTAAGCTTAGGCTACGTCTGGTCAAATGAAAATCGCAAAAAACGAAGCAACATAGGACATGCTAATAATAATAAAAATAACAATGTTTATTATTGGTAATAATAATTATTTTCCTAAATGACTATCATCTTTCATCTTAATCATCTCCGTAACAGGTTCCCTAGAGACATACAAATTGAGGTCCCATTCAACCAGATCATGAGTTCGCTGAAACGTTGGCGAAGGCGATTGTATCCACCATGTCCAGACTCTCTACAGTCGATGGCGAGTCAGTTAGAGGAGCCACAAACTCAACGGCTTTTGGAGTATGACGTTGGAAAAATTTCGACTACGACAATTTCAGAGAGTAAGGCAATATATATCTGTTAATGTATGATGCGCAATTTGTAGTCGAGTTTTCCAACGTCTCACACATCTTCATAGATGCAACATTCCTTACGACCCCCAATGTGAGGGGTGTTTACCAATTGGTTGCTGTTTTGGGCATTAAATATGATCACGTGAGAAGAAATAGTAACACAAAATATATTCATCTTTATTACAACTTTCTTATTTCTGTATATTTTTGTAGGCAATACCGATCGCGCATGTATTAATGTCCCGTAAAACTGAAAATAGTTATTTAGCGGTTTTAAACACTATCAAAACTACTATTATTAACGAGCAGGGTCTGGCAGTAGTCATGACAGATTTCGAGCAGGCGTTAAGGAACGCTTGTAAGAATGTTTTTCCTCGTGTAATTGTAGCCGGCTGCAGCGTATATTACGATCGGGTAAGAGAAAAAAATCTCAACAATCAACATGATGCAATTAGAAGTTTGATCGATTTCGTATTTAATAAATATTTTTTATTTGTTAGGCTATACTTAAAAAGATGAAAACATTACGTTTAGCATCTTTAATTAGGCAACAAGAAGAAGCAAAAATATTCTTAAAGAAAATATTGACCCTTTCTTATTTGCCGGCACATATGATTGCGGAGCAATATGCCATCGTAAAGAATTCTTTGTCAGCCCCGTTGCGGAGACTCTTCCTATCGTTTTTCTCTTATTACGAATGCCAGTGGCTTGGAATAGTTAAACCCGCCGGCTTCATTTTCAATCTCGTTTTTTCCATGTATCATTGTGACAGGTATTCTTGTATTGCCAAAAGTAATTATATCGTTTTTTTATTCAACGATGCAGGTCAACTTGATATACCCCCAAGAGTGGCCCAAGCTGCTGAGAGGGATTGGTTAGAATGGAAGAGTTTCACCACCAATCGACATCCCGGGGCATTCAGTTGAAATCAATGATGGTAACGATTACTGCATTTATGATGAGTCTAAGAACTGAAGAACTTTTTATGGTTTAAATATCAAACTATTTCCTTACAGAACCAAATTCGATTTATATCGATTCTTCTTCTTCATCTGAGCCCGATATAGACGATGACCATAATCACGGTAAAATATTTCGCAGTTCTATGGTTGAGAAAGTATTGCTTATGAACTAGGTTTTTTTTTTTTGAAAATTTGCTTCGTATGTATACTGACAGGTATTCTCGTATCGTTAAAATTTGAGTACATCTTCTTTTTATTCAACGATGTAGGTCAAATTGATATAATACCCAATATTGCCCAAGTTGCTGAAGATGATTCGTGGAATGGAAGAATTTCACCTCCCATTAACATCCCGGGGCCTTCAGTGGAAACCAATAATGGTTACTATTACTATGTTAACTTTAGATTCAAGCGCCAGAGCATATTTATTGCATATATTTTGTCACAATATCACGAAATAATACTAGTGTAAATAATTTCTGCAGCCTCAAAAAGTCGACGAAGAAATCTTCGTAAAAAAAGAAGAAGAGAGATGAAGGTGCAGGGAAATTCCTCGACAGTACAACCGAATGGGCACAAAAGGAGAGCGTAGAAGAGAAAAAAGAATTCACAAGATAACATTACATGTTTGTTTATGGTGCAAAATAGATTCTCGTAGTAATTTGCTTCGTTAATTTTTTTCTTCATTCTTTTATCGATTATTTTTTTACGCCATAAAGTTTTTTTTCTTTCTATCGATATAATAACTTGAAAAAATATGCAGGTAACCAAATTTTAAATGTCAATTTTGGCCGTAATAAATGGTTTTGGCTGACTCCCGTCATCTGAAACATGATTTTTTTTTTAATAACTGCGCGAATATATTTTGCATCTTAAGTGATGTTACTATAGACGTATGTTGTAAATAAAAAATGTTTATTATAGTATATTTTACGGCTGTACCTAAAAACAACACAGTAATAAAAGTTGAATAATAGAAGAAGTAAACGATATACTGTCAAGGTTATCACAGCATACTAAGTCAAACAGAACATCTCTACGAAACATTGTAATAGCTTATATTTATTATGGAAAAACGCAAAGAAATCGTTGAACCATCAACAAAGAAGACTAAAAAATGACAGGTTATTGATAGGTGATATTGTTTCGAAATTTTTTGATTGAAAGTTTGTCGTTATTGTCAAGTGCATAGGCAATTTTTCTTTAAAAGTAATTAAAAACCATTTAGCGGAATGTAAAAAAAAAATCCAACCTTTGCGTCAGTTGCACCGTCTTGTCAATTCAGTCAAAAGTATCCAAAAAATTGTCGTATGAACAATTGAAATCGCATCAATAAAAAAAACCTTTCTTTACGCGTAAAAAAATTTTAAATCAATTATTCAAGTATCATCTCGAATACGGAGATAAAGAAATACAACGACTTTTGATTACTCAAACTTTGAGAATGTCGTATGCATGCATTATGCAGCCGAGAGCACGCGTTCGCGGACCTTTCAGCTCAGTGAATTGTGGGATTTTGCCCGCGCTTTTCGAAGTGCGGATGCGGACGACATTACTCAATGATTGGGTTTCAAACTGTCACGTATATTCATTGAACCTAACACGTTAAAAAGCTAAAATTGACGAATAAATATCTGACAGCAGAATGAAACTACAGACAGTAGGACGGACATTTTTCATTAGCCAATCCAGTCTTTGAGTGTATCGTATGCATGCATCATGCAGCCGAGAGCACGCGTTCGCGGAACTTTTAGCTCAGTGAATTGTGGGCTTTTGCCGGCGCTTTTCAAAGTGCGGATGCGGACGACATTACTCAATGATTGGGTTTGAAACTGAGTCACGTATATTCATTGAACCTAACACGTTAGAAAGCTAAAATTGACAAATAAATATCTGACAGCAGAATGAAACTACAGACAGTAGGACGGACATTTTTCATTAGCCAATCCAGTCTTTGAGTGTGTCGTATGCATGCATCATGCAGCCGAGAGCACGCGTTCGCGGAGCTTTCAGCTCAGTGAATTGTGGGCTTTTGCCCGCGCTTTTCGAAGTACGGATGCGGACGACATTACTCGATGATTTGGTTTGAAACTGAGTCACGTATGTTTATTGTACCTAACATGTTGAAAAGCTAAAATTCACGGTTAAATAATTGATAGCTCAATAGAACTTCAATCAAAAAAATTTAGAGAATTTACATAACATTTACGGACTGTACACTTTGACTCAAAAGTTTGGATGCAGCGATCGAAATTACCTCAGTAAAAGCTTGATTACTTATTTATAGAATGAGGTAATCAAATTTAGCATTCATATTTTCAAAGGAGATGAATTAAGCTGCAATTTAAAACAGCTAAATAGTTTTTATCATTTTTTTCGAGTCAGTATGCATTTTCAAACAGAACCGTTTTTCGGCAATTTTTTAGTGTTTGTTGATTGGCTGTAGAGTTAGTGGAAATTTGATCCCCAGTTGTCTAGTAAATTCGAAGGAGTTAGAAATAGCATTATTTTCGCTTTTGAAACCATACCCTGCCATTTTTTCACAAAGTTTTATAGGATTAGATACGATAGTTTAGAAAAAAGTCTTTAGTTTGATATCAACTTTTGAAAAATTCAAATAATCTATTTGTTATGTCTTCTTCCTTCTCGATTCATGGACATAACTGTCAATTCTTTCGATTTTTTTTTATTCCTCCATTGGAAATTGAGTCTATCTTTCTATCGTCATTTTTATCAATTTAAAGGCGTCGTAGTTCAAGTTCTTTTTTATTTAGTATTCCGTTCCTACTGTTATTTCCCTTTTGGCTATGTAAAAACAATCATTAGAAAATGCACTATAGCCTAACAATCATAGAGTTAGATAGACAAATTCAATATCGTGAATAATGAATAAGTTTAAAGGGAAAAAGACTTGCTAGATTTGCAAACAGGAAGGAATAAACATAAGGTGTGAAGATGATGAAGAAAAGAATTGTATTTTCGTCAGTAGGAGAGGAAATGGGAAATCAGTTATAGCTATTTTATTGAAAGTCAAAACCCATAACGAAAAACCTCGAGAGAAGATCCAATAGAGAATAAAGGAGGAGAAGAAGGGAATAATTTCACTGGAGACAGGAATAGTGTGAAAAAAAATAACGGGGAACAGAACATCATAATCTAAAAAAGGAGAAGAAAAAATGGACAAGAGACACAACCGGCGGAGGACCGGTGGAAAATGCTAAGGAAACTTTTCAATGAGACAGCCTATGGAGTAGGCATAAGTAGGGCACTAAGGGCGAAAGCGCAGGAAGACAAGTAAAATAAAATGTAAAGAAATTAAATGACAGAGGAAAGTTGTTTGAAAAAAATCGAAACAATATTCAGACAATAGAGGGTTGCAGGAGAAACAAGGTCAATAACAGGAACCAAAGAAAATCCAAAAAGGGAATAGAGAAACAGGGAGAATAGAGGAGGAGAATTCGAATGAACAATATAAAAGTCGGCTCATGACATGGGATGTTTAAGACACCAAGGGCGAAAGTACAGAAGTCAAAATTAATGGGATGTAAGGAAATTTAAGGACAGAGGAAAGTTGTTTGGACCAAATCGAAACAATATTCAGATAATACATGGCTATAGGAGGAACCAGGTCAATAAAGGCAAAATGGGAACCAAAAAAATCCAAAAAGGGAATAGAGTAGAAAATAGAATAGGGAGAATAGAGGAGGAAAAGCAGAACAACGAAAATTGAAAAGGGCAACAAAGAAGTAGGAATAAAAAGTTGAAATAATACGAATGAATAATATAAAAGTCTATCAAGTATGTTGTCACGTCTGGCGATTATTATTAATTAGTTCAATGACAGATAACTGCTAAATGTTCTTATTAGCAGGATAGAAGTCTCTAATTTAGCCCGGAATGCGCCGGACAGGGATTAGAGATTCAAAAAATATCGCGAACTCGTGAATTTATATTTGTTAACTAGTTGTGCCCGCGGGCTTCGCCCGCGGCACATCTAGCAAGCGCATTTAGCAAGCATCTAGCCTAATTATTCATAATCCCTATTAGAATCGTCAGTCAATACGTAATCATGTAATTACACATCTTTCCGCATCATCCATGAGGTACTGTGTTGTGATATGCATTCCCATTATTTTACATGGCGAGTCCCCGGTAGGCCATTAAAAAATTCTCAACATAAAATTAAATTCATTATTTTTATTTTTTAATACAGTGTCGTATTACATTTTCTTAATTAACTTTTATTTTTTATATTTAAATTTTATTTTATTAATTATTACATTTGATAGTATTAAATTATAAAACATATTGATAAAATATTTATGTTAGTAATCAAATATTAGTTTTCACCAAATATAAATATTGAATATATAGTAAAAAATATTAAATTTTATAATTACATTCCAAAAACTTCTTTATATACAACATTTTTTGTTTGTTTTTCTGGTTGAAGAATGATTAAATCGTTAGAAGAACTCACTCTTGAACATGCCACGTAAAGTTGATCATGTGAAAAACAATCACTTCGCAAATCCACACCAGCTACTCTCAAACTTTGTCCTTGAGCTTTATTTATAGTCATCGCAAAGCAAACCCTAACCGGAAACTGCAAACGTCTAAATTCGAAGTGATAATCTGATGGAAACTAGGTATGAAAACATTTTCGCCCGTATATTTTCCTGTATAAATTGTGGCTTCAATCATATTTCTTCGCAGAGTTTTTACTTGAAGTCTAGTACCATTACACAATTTAGGTGGGTTTAAATTACGCAATAACATTATTGGTGTACCAATCTTTAGGTAAAGAATATGAGGTGGTATTCCTGGCGGGTTGAGTGTATGCAGAAACTCTACAGGATAGTGAATAGTATCTTCTACTTCTACTACTGTATCTACAGATTCATATTTCATATGTTCAGTTATCAAGAGACTCGGTAGAGTCTCGGGACAAGTACATTGACAGCCCTGTCGTCTGCTGGCCCGAGGCTCACCGAGACTATACTTTCTCTGAATAAAACGATTCGCGGTGGTGGGGGTAAAATTGGCATGTCATTTCGTTTAATTACGAGGCTCAGGAGCCATTTGGTGCCTTGAAAATTGAACTAAAAACTAATTAAGAAATTATCTTTCGATTAAGCCCAAATTCAGCATGATCAGTCGCGTAATTGCTGAAAAAAAACTTTGCACGGGCTCAAGATTATGCAAAAGTTACTAACACATTCAAGAATTGACGTGTCTGTATATAACACCATCAAAGGCCTCTTGGCACCTCTCGAGTATCTGATTGGTTGGTTCTGACGACACCCATATCCAGTGAACTCCTATCAGACGTAAGTAAAACCCGCTGCACGCAACGCTACTTTTCGTGGTAGAAATCATGCGTGTGCTTTCCGAAAGTACATCACGCATGCTCTTTCTACCACGAAAATAGCATCGTGTGCAACGGGCTCTAGTTAACGGAGGTATTGTTCAATTAAGCAGTGTATATTTTTAAAAGTTCGATCGGAGTTCCAAAAACAGTGCGGGATGTGCGAGTTTGAATTTATTTCGAAGCACAGTTTAAGAATAAATGTTAAGCATTGAATGTATAGAATAAAATTATACGTCTGTGAAAAATATTTATAAAGTGTTTTTATTACCCAGCCGCGAGAAATATAGGTTAACCTACAACTTCGAATCAGATTTTTTTTTTCGAGAACACGCAATTAGTCTATATATATTGATGAATTCGAAAAAAAAATCGAAATAAATGTGTGCTACAAAATTATACGTCTGTGAAAAATATTGATAAAATGTTTTGATTACGCAGCCGCGAGAAATATGGGTTCGTTAACCTATAACTTCGAATCAGAAATTTTATTTCGAGAACACGCAATTATTGTATATATACTGGTGAATTCGAATAAAAAATCGAAATAAATGTGTGCTAATTAGATTTATTTTGTCATCATTATCTAATAAGCTGTCATATTTTTAACTCCCGACTGCCCGCAGGGCAAAAAGACGGGAGTTATGCGTTTCACTGCGATCAGCTGATTGGGGCTATTTCTTTGTCACCACTTTTCTCCGAAACGGTGACAACTGTCTTGACCAATTTTCGCATGTACTTTTCATGTGTGACAGATAGTGTTCTGAGACATAGTTTGTTCAATTCTATTGCAAACTCGCTGAAACAATTAAGAATTATTAATATTCACATTAAAACACATTTTGCCATATCGAAAGGGGAACCTTATTCGACTATCGCCAAATTCACACCCTTGTGCGAATGTCATTGTACGTTCCATCAGTCAAATTGTACAGAGGTGATAATTTCATTCTCGTAAATCTTGTGAGTTCACAAAAAGTTGATAAATAAATAAAGATCTACTAAAGTATATATGATCAAGTACATGGGATTTAATTATGTTTATAAAATCTTCAATTATGTTCATATGCCATTTCTCTAATTAATGCTTTATTACAATGAATTATTATCCTATGACTTGGAACTACAAGGGCTTTAAAAAAAAATACAGAATTGCATTAGCCTGCGTGAGCTTGAACGCTGCCACACTCTCATTTGTAATATTTGTAGTATAGTTTTATTGGTAACCAATTGATAAAAGTTTACTATCGTACGTAGAGCGGATACGCACAGAGTACTTGTCCGGCCCGAAAATTTTTCGACTAGTCAGCGAAAAATATGCTTTTTTGTTCACGGTCAATTGTTCAACCACTCCGAACATTCGGATCTCCTGACGCAGATTTGAATCTTACCCGCCTTGGAATGCAATCAATTGATGACCGCTCTTACATGGCAGGCTTATTCCGTTTTGTAAAACCTGTTGTAGTAAAAACCGGTGTAAAAGTGCGTGTAAATGGTACCGGATTACTTATTTCGGGTGTACAGCACCGTTTAGACGCTCTGTAACTCCAGTTTTCCCCCGGGTGTTACAAAACCGGAATAAACGTGCCGTGTAATAACGTGAGATATGCTCCACACGAGCATCGATTCATCGATAACAATTGGTTAAAGGAAAGGAGGATAATTTGGGATACAAAACAATCCGCATATTGTGATTCCAAATTAGCTGTGTTTACTTTACTAGTTAATGCCAAAATGTATGGTAGATTAATGTTGACTTATGTGACAAATTTTATGAAAAATTTTCGGGCCGGACAAGTACTCTGTGCGTATCCGCTCTACGTACGATAGTAAACTTTTATCAATTGGTTACCAATAAAACTATACTACAAATATTACAAATGAGAGTGTGGCAGCGTTCAAGCTCACGCAGGCTAATGCAATCCTGTATTTTTTTTTAAAGCCCTTGTAGTTCCAAGTCATAGGATAATAATTCATTGTAATAAAGCATTAATTAGAGAAATGGCATATGAACATAATTGAAGATTTTATAAACATAATTAAATCCCATGTACTTGATCATATATACTTTAGTAGATCTTTATTTATTTATCAACTTTTTGTGAACTCACAAGATTTACGAGAATGAAATTATCACCTCTGTACAATTTGACTTAATTTGATAAGATAATGAGAGCGGTTACCCATAAAACTTTGTATGATGAGTTGGTTTTTAGGATTTTTGTGCGGAGATCTTTGCATGAACGACTTAGACGGGTTTTTGTAAATATTGGTGGGGATCGGTATTTTGGCGCTGGGTGGTAGGGGGGATTAACTGGAATGATTATTTGGGGGGCATAAATGTACTTGTCTCAGCTTTTTTTACAGCATTTATGCTGTTTTTGGCTAGGATTTGTCGACTTTTTGTAAGGAATTCATAGCTTGTTAATTAAACATGTCAATATTGTGTACGTACTCGGGTATGAAATTTATAGCCTGCCAATTAAACATGTCTATATTATGTATGTATCTGAGTGATGCAAAAGAATTGACATTTTTTTCAGCATTGCAGCAAAATATGGTAACATGTTATCAAAAAGTGATTCTCTCAAGAATTGAATCCTGAATCAAAATTTTAGAGGTCGCTCAATCGATTTTTTAATGATTTCGGCTAAAAATGGATACATGATCGAATTTCGAGCTGGTGTATATTCGGACTAAAAATGAAATGTGAAATATTGACCTAAGAAGTGTTCAAGTGAATTCAATCTTCGTAATTAACCGTCAATACTTATAAAATTATTAGATTACTTAACGGGGTCATCCCATGTGACAGCTATTTTTTTTCGCTTTTTTGGGATTTTTTTTTGATGAACCATTAAAACACAATATCTTTAAATTTTTACCACACATTTATTAAAATTTTTACAGTTCCTCAGAATTTTATCAAACAAAAATAACGAGTTGAATCGACTTTACACCGTTCGGAAGACACTCATGTGTTAGTTGACGGCTGCCATGATTCCGGAGGTTTTGCTCATCTGAAATAAAAAAATCAAACGGCATTTTAATTTGTAGACCTGAGACTATCGCTGAAACTAGAGTAAAGTAAAAATATCGAAAATTGAATTTTTGACACGGTTTTAAAAGTCGAAAAAAACGACGAAACTTGGAACTTAACATTTAAAACCGTGCCAAAAATTTAATTTTCGATATTTTTACTTTATTGTAGTTCCAGCGATAGCCTCAGGTCTACAAATTAAAATGCCGTTTGATTTTTTGATTTTAGATGAGCAAAACCTCCAGAATCATGGCAGCCGTCAACCAACACATGAGTGTCTTCTAAACGGTGTAAAGTTGATTCAGCTTGTTATTTTTGTTTGATAAAATTATGAGGACTGTAAAAACGTTAATAAATGTGTGGTAAAAATTCAAAGATAGTGTGTTTTAATGGTTCGTCAAAAAAAAATTCCCAAAAAAGCAAAAAAAATAGCTGTCACATGGGATTTTTTTTATTTTGTAAAAAAAAATTTCAAAAAATATTGCACCGAATCATGCGTGCCAGCAGATCAACGGATCGGAAAATATTCCATAAAAAATGATGCCGAAGAAATACTCCAATAGCATCAGAATGCACCGAAAGTTTTTAAATATAAGTAATCACAACGAAACGAAATTTTGAAACAAAAAAATATACGTACAAAATTTCGAGAGCTAAAGTTTGATTGGCAAAAATAATTTTGGCCGAAGTACTACGCGAGTTTTTTTTAATAATATTTATTGATTACGAATTATATCTCATGAGCAATAGATAAAAAAAAAATTGGTGAAGTACTTATGAAATTTTTTTTTCTCAAATCAAATATCTTTTCGCTCAAAATTATTTCGCATCGCCTGATTCCGTTTTGTGTTGCAAGTGCAAAGTGCACTCTAGGGTGGTTTAAAACCACATATAATTCAAACCTAGGGTGATATCATACACCATTCTCTCAGTTATATAAAAAATGAAGAGAATGGTTTCCTAATAAACTTTATTGTTGCATGCAAGAGACATTTTATGGTAAAAGAGAAGGGCACTGCTTTCGACTCCGTTCTAGAATTTACGTTCGGAAAAATGAATTGTTGGGGCTAAAGTTAATAAAAAAAATTGTTTATTAAGGTACTGTTCAAAAGTTTATTTATTAAATTACACTTTATTTTTGCACTATCACTCTTCTATCTATATATATAAAAGTTACTTTAACCAAAACTGAAACTGACCACGATCTTTATAACCTCACAACTGTTCAAAGATATCAAATATTCACCGAATACGAGTTCATCATACACCATTCTCTTAGTTATAAAAAAAAAAACAAAGAGAATGGTTTCTAAATAAACTTTATTATTGCATTCATGGAACATTTTATGGTAAAAGAGAAGAGGCACCGTTTTTGACTCCGTTCTAGAGTTTACGTTCGGAAAAATGGATTGTTGGGGCTAGGGTTAATAAAAAAAATTATTTATTTAGACACTGTTCAAAAGTTTATTTATTGATTTAAACTTTATTTTTACACTATCACTCTTCTACCGATAATATAATAAAAGTAACTTTAATGAAAAGTTGAAACTGACCGCGATCTTTATAACCTTACAACAAAGATATTAAATGTTCACCGAATAGGCATTTAAAGTCCTGATCTCGAATATGTCTAACCAAAAATAAAATTATCTGCTTTCACACCCGCGATTTTTATCATCTTACTTTTTAACCCCACAACTATCACTAGTATAACCGCGATCTTTATAAAATCATTTAATCTTATGACTACCCGCGATCTTTATAACCTCATTTTTCTCACGACTATCACCATTAATCCGCGGCCGCGATCTTTATAACCTTTTTCATTTCAACAGCTGTCACTGTTATTATTAAAAAAGATATGAAACGGTCGGCGGTCATATCGACGAACACACTGTTACATATCACCAGAATATTTCTAGTTACAACTAGTGTCACTAGACAGCGACCGCGAAACGTCAGAAAATGTGTGCGAAAAACGCCACCCATTTTTCATGGCACGGAAAAATAAAATATTAATATTTACAATATGCGATGGGCTACAGAGTTCTAAATAGTCACGATCGAAAGAAAAAAAAAATAAAAAATACGTGAACCAGCAACATCTTTCAAAACGCTATAATTAATCAATTATCGCCGAAACAATTTTCGGAGATTTTAAAAAACCATTCGATTCAACTCTGCTTGCTGTAAAGAGTCTAGTAGCGAAACACGTCTTTGTTTTTATAGTATTTTAAATGTACTTGTCTCGAGTCGCTACCGCGACTCTAGATATTTTTGTCATGAGGTTATAAAGATCGCGGCCAGTTTCAACTTTTGCTTAAAGAGACTTTTATTATAGATAGAAGAGTGATAGTGCAAAAATAAAGTGTGATTCAATAAATAAACTTTTGGACAGTGTCTAAATAAATATATTTTTTTATTAACCCTAGACCCAACAATCCATTTTTCTGAACGTAAACTCTAGAACGGAGTCGAAAACGGTGCCTGTTTACTTTTACCATAAAATGTTCCTCGGATGCAAAAATAAGGTTTATTTAGAAACCATTCTCTTTGTTTTTTTTTTTTTTTGATAACTAAGAGAAAGGTGTATGATAAACGCGTATTCGGTGAATACTTAATATCTTTGTTGGGAGGTTATAAAGATCGCGGTCACTTTCAACTTTTGATTAAAGTGCCTTTTATCATATTACTGATAGAAGAGTAATAGTACAAAAATAAAGTGTGATTCTATAAATAAACTTTTGAACGGTGTCTAAATAAATATTTTTTTTTATTAACCCTAGTCCCAATAATCCATTTTTCCGAACGTAAACTCTAGAACGGAGTTGAAAACGGTGCCTCTTCTCTTTTACCATAAAATGTTCCTCGGATGCAATAACAAGGTTTATTTAGAAACCATTCTCTTTTTTTTTTATAACTATATAAGGGAATGGTGTATGATAAACTCGTATTCGGTGAATAATTAATATCTTTGAACAGTCGTTAGGTTATAAAGATCGCGGTCAGTTTTATTTGGTTAAAGTGAAACTTTAGGTTAAAGTGATTTGAATATGTAGATAGAAGAGTGATAGAGTGCAAAAATAAAGTATAATTCAATAAATAAACTTTAGAACAGTGCCTAAATAAATAATTTTTTTTTAACCCTAGCCTCAATATTCCAATTTTCCGAATGTAAACTCTACAATGGAGTCAAAAACGGTGCCTCTTCTGTGTTACCATAAAATGTCCCTTGCATGCAATAATAAGGTTTATTTGGAAACTATTCTCTACGTTTTTTATATAACCGAGAGAATGGTGTATGATACCACTCTAGGTTTGAATTATACATAGTTTTAAACTACCCTAGAGTGGTTAAATACATGAAAATACTATTTGCACTTGCAACCCAAAATGGAATCAAGTGACGCGAAATAATTTTGAGCGAAACGATATTTGAATCGAGAAAAAAAAATTCATAAGTACTTTACCAATTTTGTTTTCCCTATTGCTCATGAGATATAATTTGTTATCAATAAACGTTATAAAAGAAACATTCATGTGGCACTTCGACCGAAATTCTTTTTTCCAATCACACTTTTGCTCTCGAAATTGCTGTCCGTATGCCCGTATGTCACCAGGCTGTATCTCATGAACCGTGATAGTTAGACACTTGAAATTTTCACAGATGATGTATTTCGGTTGCCGCTATAACAACAAATACTAAAAAACAGAATAAAATAAATATTTAAGGGGGCTCCCATACAACAAACGTGATTTTTTGCCGTTTTTATAGATAATGGTACGGAACCCTTCGTGCGCGAGTCCGGCTTGCACTTGGCCGTTTTTTTTTGTTTCAAAATCTCGTTTCGTTATGATTACTTTTATTGAAAAACTTTCGGTGCATTCTGATGATATGGGAGTAATTTCTCGGTGTCATTTTTTATGGAATACTTTCCGATCCGTTGATCTGTTGGAATGGATGTTTCAGTGTAATATTTTTTCAATTTTTTTTACAAAATCAAAAAAAATTAAAGTTTTGATACTTGTTCGTAGTTCTTTTATCAAGAGACTCGGTAGAGTCTCGGGACAAGTACATTGACAGCTCTGTCGTCTGCTGGCCCGAGGCTCGCCCGAGTATGTTATCTCTGAATAAAACGATTCGCCGTGGTGGGGGTAAAAACTGAAATTCATTTTCTTTCATTACGAAGCTCAGGAGGCATATGATGATTTGAAAATTGAACTGGAGATTTATTACGAAAAAATACTTCGATTGGGCATTAAATCAGCACGATTGATGCCGTATTTGCTGAGAAAAAACTTTGCACAGGCTCAAGGTTATGCTAACATCGAAGTATTGGCATGTCTGTATACGATGCAATGAAAGGCCTGTTGACGCCTTTCGAGCTTGTGATTGGCCATTCCGTTAGATATTTCTCGTTAGATCTGCAGTTTTTATTTTCCACACTTAACTCTACGACGAAAACGAAAGCGATCTCTTTTCTCTTTCGCGATTAACTGTTCCTCGTATGAGATTTCTTAAGAAATCATTCTTTTCGTTTCTTTGATAACTATGAAATGGTGTACGTTGAACTGTTAAACATGATTGGTATGAATTGATGTAAATTTGGAAAAGAAACTATAAAACTAATAATGAGTGTGAAAAAAATGTATATGGCAACATTTGTTATTATCATGCCGAGTTTTGACCAGTGTCTAATGAATATTTTTTTTAACTCTACACCGCTGACAATTTATATTTTTGGTCCCTTTCCTCTTTATTATAAAATGTTCCTCGCTTGCCATAATAAAGATTTGCACATTATAAAATGTTCCTTGCATGATAATTGTTGGTCCATTTCAAAAGATTTTCGACGTCGTTTTTCTATCCAAAATATGGTGTAGAATCATCTCGCGTTTGATGAATTAATAGACAAATACACTGTCAATCTGCATCTGGATATATATGGATGCCTCTGGATGATAACCGTAGTAAGTAATGATATATCTTTATGTGAAAATGGCTTGTATAATATATCCTTATATCAAAAGACTATGGCGGTATATAGTCCATATCCTGGTATTATCAAAATTTGTATCTTCGGATTGCAACGAATACCTATAGACTCTAAAAAGTCTGTGAAACGACAAATGTACCAAGTATTTCCATTTCTTGGCTCCAATTGTAGCATTATGAATTGAACATTTTGTTATGAAAATTCTTCGGTTGCTCATTTGTCAATGGGATCAAAAATATTGTCTTTGGAACACCATGGACATATGCGATATTTCAGAATTTTGTTTGGCTCAATATGCTCTATATTTTTTCACATCCCCGCTTTAGTTGTAGCATAATGAATTTTAAAAAATTATTTCAGAAAGTCTTCCGATGTATTTTTTCTGACATTATCAAAATTTATATCTTTGGATTGCAACGAATGCCTACAGAGTTTGGAAATTGTGTGAAGCGACAAATGTATCAAGTATTTCTACTTTTTGCCTCCGATTTTAGCATTATGAATGGAAAATTTTGTTATGAAAATTCTTCCGCTGCTCATTTGTCGATGAGATCAAAATTATTGTCTTTGGAATGCCATGAATATATGCAAAATTTCAGAATTTTGTTTGGCTCAATATGCGCTCTATTTTTTCACTTCCCCACTTTAGTTGTATTATGAATTTTGAAACATTGTTTCAGGAAGTCTTCCGATGTGTTTTTACTGATATTATCAAAATTTGTATAAATGAATTGTAATGAATACCTACAGACTTTGAAAATTCTGTGAAGCAACAGATGTGCCAAGTATTTTCCTTTTTGGTTTCGATTATGGCATTAGGAATTGAAAATTTTGTTATGAAAATTCTTCAACTATTCATTTGTCGATGGGCTAAGAATTGCTGGCTTCAGAATGCCACGCATAAATGCAAAATTTCAGAATTTTGTTGGGCCCAATGTGCGCTACATTTTTTCAATTCCCTAATTTAGTTGTAGCATAATGAATTTTGAAAAATTTTTTCAGGAAGTCTTCTGATGTTTTTTTACTGATATTATCAAAACTTATAGCATTGGATTGCAACAAATACCTACCGATTTTGAAAATTCTGTAAAGTAACAAATGTACCAAGTATTTCCACATTTTGGCTCCGATTGTTGGATTATGAAATAAAAATTTTGTTATGAAAATTCTGCGGTTGCTCATTTGTCAATGGGATCAAAATTATTGTCTTCGGAATGCCATGAATATATGCAAAATTTCAGAATTTCATTTGGCTCTATTGAGCTATATTTTATCACTTCCCCACTTTAGTTGCAGCATAATAAATTTTGAAAAATTGTTTCAGGAAGTTTCAGGAAGGATGTGTTTTTACTGATATTATCAAAATTTGTATCATTGAATTGCAACAGATACGTACAGACTTTGAAATATCTGTGAAGTGACAAGTGTGCCCAATATTTCCACTTTTTGGCTCGAATAGTGGCATTATTAGGACTTGAACATTTTATTATGAAAATTCTTCGGTTGCTCATTTTTGGATGGGATTAAAATTTGGCTGCGAAAAGTAATGGCTACATACAAAATTCATAAACTTTATTGAGCCCAATGTGTGGTATGCTTGAGTTGTGGCATGATTAATTCAAAAAATTGTCAGAAAGTCTTTGGTTCCCCGACAAAATTATCCCGATAAAAAGATGCGATATTTGGTTCTCAATAACCCAGATAACGCATAAATTGAATGACTTTTTACGTATCGAGATGAAACCAATGTGGACGAATATTTACTCACATCACATTTTATGGTCGATTGCCGGAATTACGTTTACTTTTATCTCCTTTTACGTTGCTTTTATCTCCTGTAATTAATTCAAAAAATTGTAGGACCTTCAAAGCTCATAAACTTTATTGAGCCCAATGTGTGGTATGCTTGAGTTGTAGCATGATTAATTCAAAAAATTGTCAGAAAGTCTTTGGTTCGTTTTTTTCTGGAAGTATAAAAATTCGTTTCATTGGAAGGCAACGTATACTTACAAACTTTGGAAATTTCCTGGAGCAACATGTTTTCTCAGTATTTCTACTTTTTGGCTCCTATTGTGGAATAACGAATTGAAAAATATTTTCAAAAAGATTTGCTCTACGGATGCTCTGGTTGTGATGGTACGAAAATTTGCACGAACATAATGCAGCTGGTACAACTCAACTCCATCCATTTTCTTGGGCACAGTACTGATCTAAGTTTGACCGCTTTGTTGAATTTATTGTTTTAAAATATCCATAACATACTTTCTGAACTTTCCAATAATCATAGATGATATTAAAATATCTGTAAGTTCTAGTTTTGAGGCATTCACGGCCATTATTGTTATAAATATCAAAATTTGTATCAAAATTTGTATCATGGGAATGTAGCCGATACCTACAAACTTTTAACATTTTGTGAAGCGACATGTGCGCAAAGTATTTCTACTTTCTGTCTCTGATTGTGGCATTATGAATTGAAAAATTTATTACCAAAAGTCTTCTGCTGCTCATTTTTGGATGGGATTAAAATTTCTGTCCTCGGAACGCAATAGATACATCCAAATTTTCTGAACTTTGTTGGGCTTAAAGTGCAATATGTTTTTTCACTTTTCATACAAATATAATGAGGAGATACTGCTCTTTAATATGTTTCTTTGATAAGCACAAATTCAAACTGCTACAAATTCTATGGAAGAGTTCTGACTGCTCTAATCTTACCCTCAAAAGCTTTGTAAATTTTTGTATCGGACTCCCAGTTCCCGACTCATTTTAGCCTGATTCCAGAAAGGTAAATCGAAATGTCAATACAATTTGACTGGCTCGAGAATAAAAAAAATGCCAAATTGAAAATTCCAAAACACGTGTCCCTTTATTTCATGGGGAAAAAACCAAACTCGAAGTAGAAGGAGTCAGGGTTTGGAAATGAAAAAGCGATAATTTCCGAATATAACCTTTTTCTAATCTATATAAAGCGAGATGTTCAAAAAGAACGAGAAAAAACGAATCATATCATGCATAAAAATCCCCCTCGCGGAAAAAACCTGGACAAGTACATTTGTTGACCGCCGTTCCCATATTTTTCCACGAATATACATACACTGCAAAAACCTTTTCTCGCAAAAATCCCTGAGAAAATCAAATCCTATCAAAAAGTAAGAAAACAGACCACTGTCAAAAAATATATCAAATAAATTCAAATCACACAAAACAAAATGAGTTAATCCTCGCGAAAAGCTAAGGTTGGGTTTCGCAAAAAGTTATAAAATAAATGGAGTTATACTAAAATATATGTTGCCAAATATGGGAGGCTTTATCGTGTGACAAAATCTTTAAATAATGTTGAATGTTGATAGAGAAAAGAATCTAGTTCGAAAATGCAGTTGTTTTACCTACCAGAATGAAAATAACAACTCTGTATCAATAAGAGTCTGATGCAAAAAAAGATTGCAAAGGAGAAAAAATTAGATGAAAAAGAATTTCGGCCGAAGTACTTGGCGAGGTTGTCACCATGACCGATACATTATGTAAATTAAGTGAAAAAACATTCGTCAAGTACTTCGGCCGAATTTTTTTTTAATCTAATTTTTTTCTATGTTTTATAAAACAATTTGTAAGTCAAGGACGATGCATCATATTCTTCCGTCATTTCATCTTTGAAAGAATAATAATTCTGAGGCTCCTGACAGTAAAGTTAAATATAATTATCTATTTGTAGCTTAGACCGAAATTGCTAATATCCTCGCTGCCTTTTCGCCTATAAATGCCTTATTCTAATACACAACTTGAAAGCTAATGATAAAGTATTAAATTTTCTGAAATTTTCCTTGCGGAAAAACTGGTACTTGAGGTCTCTTCTATAACACTTTCCTGCTAAGCTATAATCGAATAATAACCTATCAACGATTTACTAACATCTCGAAAATACTTCGAGTCTGTAGTTAACTCTTTTGAAAACATTATAACTTTTTTCTTATGACAGGAACGAAACGCTGCTATATTTAGACAACCTCAATAACAATGAGTTTATGGTAGAAAATCTGTCTCATTCTCTTATGTCGAATTAGTAGTGTGAGCAGTACTGATTCCTGACATTGAAATAAATCGGTGATGTAATGATGCAAACACCTTGTATGTTTATTTGTTATATACATACTCTATTGGAGTCTATATAAAGCGAAATATATGAAAATACTATAGAAAAAAGAAGTGATATCAAATAGCAAAAATCCCCTCCCGGGGAAAAAAACCTGGACAAGTACATTGGTGGTCCCTCGTTTCCCTATGATATCACAAAAAATCCAAAACCCCACTTATTTTTTTTTTTTAAATCTTTACTAATTATATTCATATTCCGGAGGGAATCCAACCATATAAATCACAAAATATTCGGCCAAAAAAGCAGACTTCCCAATAAATGTTACTTTGAATTTATTTCCACAGAACAAAACAAGAATCAAAACATTAAAAAATCAGCGTTATCAAGATGAGAAAAATACCACTTATAATTGGTGTGTAAAAAGTATCAATAGTCTAGAAAAAAATGAAAAAAGGTCGACATCTAAGTTACGTGCAGCAGTAAAATTTATGATATCAGTACTAGGACAAGTATTTCTTTGGTGACTGAGAAGATATCAATATGGACGTACCGGCAACGTAGGGCATGCAGTTGGTGCATTGCTTCTGGGATCTCCTAAGTCGAGTAGCTACTTTTGTTTTGGCTATGGCGCGACCAATGTTGCCAAATAGTATTTACTTTTATGACCTAATGAAACAATATTGCCCGCGCCATGGCTACAATAACGAAAAACAAGCAGGAACAGGAAGATACGCATAAGATCCCATGCTTTTGTAATGTTAAAAAAAAACTTTAATTTATGTCTGTACATGATAGCACAGTTTTGTTTGATTGGTAATAATTTGATGAACGTTCACCACCGTACGTTGAGCGTATACGCACAGAGTACTTGTCCGGCCCATAACTTTTTATTAAAATTGCTCATTCAAGTGAAAATCAAATTGGAGGTGCTTTTCGTTGCATGCGTTGCTTTTCACTGTCAGAAATTTATAAGAAAATCAATTCTTCTGCGAATTTCAGAATGGCCTTGTATCATACGCAACATTCAACGTGGATTCAATCGGAATAAAATGGTGTTCGTAGTCATCATAAAATTGCATTAACATAAAGTGCAGTCAGTTATGAAATTTCTGAAAATGCGACAATGTAAAACATTGCCAGCAATGTAGCGTATCATACTTCCGAAAACTAATATTGCCAGCAATGAAAGTTATTATACTTTGGAAATCTACTATTTATTAGTAGACGATCTAAGTAACCACTGGTAAATGGTCAAAAGATCAATGCAGGCTATGAATGCACCGTCAAATTTGTATCCAAAGTTTTAAGATCACGCAAATTTCACACAAAATAATCCCCCTCTGTTCGTATCATTTTGACGTTCTTGGGCGCCAGCTATCAAAATAGCCCTTTACGTTTTGAAAATGAGAATTTAAACCGTTATGCGGGATTAATCATAAAAAAATCTCAAAACCCTTTATTTTTGAGAGAGACCCCTGATTTTTACTGGAATGAGCAATTGTAATAAAAAGTTATGGGCCGGACAAGTACTCTGTGCGTATACGCTCAACGTACGGTGGTGAACGTTCATCAAATTATTACCAATCAAACAAAACTGTGCTATCATGTACAGACATAAATTAAAGTTTTTTTTTAACATTACAAAAGCATGGGATCTTATGCGAAACTTCCTGTTCCTGCTTGTTTTTCGTTATTGTAGCCATGGCGCGGGCAATATTGTTTCATTAGGTCATAAAAGTAAATACTATTTGGCAACATTGGTCGCGCCATAGCGAAAACAAAAGTAGCTACTCGACTTAGGAGATCCCAGAAGCAATGCACCAACTGCATACCCTACGTTGCCGGTACGTCCATATTGATATCTTCTCAGTCACCAAAGAAATACTTGTCCTAGTACTGATATCATAAATTTTACTGCTGCACGTAACTTAGATGTCGACCTTTTTTCATTTTTTTCTAGACTATTGATACTTTTTACACACCAATTATAAGTGGTATTTTTCTCATCTTGATAACGCTGATTTTTTAATGTTTTGATTCTTGTTTTGTTCTGTGGAAATAAATTCAAAGTAACATTTATTGGGAAGTCTGCTTTTTTGGCCGGATATTTTGTGATTTATATGGTTGGATTCCCTCCGGAATATGAATAAAATTAGTAAAGATTTAAAAAAAAAAAATTAAGTGGGGTTTTGGATTTTTTGTGATATCATAGGGAAACGAGGGACCACCAATGTACTTGTCCAGGTTTTTTTCACCGGGAGGGGATTTTTGCTATTTTATATATAACTTCATAAAAATATATTTTTATAAAATATTTATAAAAAAGAATGAAAGAAATTTCCAAAAAAAGATTTATTTTGAAACCCCCCCCCACCAAAAGTAGATAGTAGTGAACTTGAAAAAGTGTGAAATAAAAATTGATCAGAAATAATACATATAGATAAAAAATCATTCAATTGGTTAGTGTAACTCCATCGAAATTCAATTTTTATGGTTAATGTTAATTGACGGTAGGATAAGTTATTTACATGCGAAAAATAAAAATCAAAAAGTATTTATCAAAGTGAAATAATTGTACGAGAAATGTAGATGATTAAAAAAATCTACAATTTACATAAAATTAAGAAATGTTATAATTATAATCGAATTTAATTGTGATCGGGAGAAGTCTCTAAGTCATTAAATGAGAAATGGAGACATCTCCCGACTACAATTAAATTCGATTATAATTATAACATTTCTTAATTTTATGTAAATTGTAGATTTTTTTAATCATCTACATTTTTCGTACAATTATTTAACTTTGATAATTACTTTTTGATTTTTATTTTTCGCATGTAAATAACTTATCCTACCGTCAATTAACATTAACCATAAAAATTGAATTTCGATGGAGTTACACTAACCAATTGAATGATTTTTTATCTATATGTATTATTTCTGATCAATTTTTATTTCACACTTTTTCAAGTTCACTACTATCTACTTTTGGTGGGGGGGGGTTTCAAAATAAATCTTTTTTTGGAAATTTCTTTCATTCTTTTTTATAAATATTTTATAAAAATATATTTTTATGAAGTTATATATATTATAGCAGTCGGGAGTTTTTTGTTTTTCTTAATTCAGTTTGGTCGGGTCCTGCGGTCCATTTTTTTTCCTCGTCAGTACACAGTGTATCAATACCAAGTTTCATCAGTTTATTAGACAATATGTGTGATGTGCATTTCTACTTCTCCGCTTTCATTGCGGCAACATGAGTTGAAAGATGTGAAACAAAAAGTCTTTATTTAGTTGCTCATTAACAGATGGGATAAAAATGTCTGTCATTGTGACGTAATGGATACATCCAGAATCTAAGAACTGAGTTTGGCTCAGTGTATGTAGAGTTTTTCACTTTCCGCTCTGGTTATGCATAATGAATTAAAAAAGTTGTTTTGAAGACGCTTCGGGTGCTTTTTTTCCAATGGTATCAAAATGTGTATCGCTGAGATGCAGCGGGCACCTAAAAAGTTTCACTTTATGAAGTGACGCGCACGTTGAGTATTTCCACTTTTCATCTATGATTGTAGCATTATTGATTGATAAATTTATTTCAAAAAGTCTTCGGTTGCTTACTTTTTGACGCGATTAAAATTTTTTTCTGCGAATAACCATGGAAACAACTGAAATTACTGAATTTTGTTATACTCAATGTGCACTATTCTCTTTTACTTTCCTTCTTTGGATGTGTCATGATGAATTTTAAAATGATGTTTCAGGAAGTCGTCGGGTGCTCTTTTTCTGATAGTATCAAAATTGGTATCATTGGAATGCAACGGTTACCTACAAACTATGGAATTTCTGTGAAGCGACATGTGTACCAAGTATTTCCGCTCTTCGGCTCTGACTACGGCATGTGAATCGGAAAACTTGTTATAAAAGTCTTCAGCGGCTTATTTTTGAACAGCTAGGATCGAAATTGCTGTCTTTGAAACCCAATGGATGCATGGAAAAGTTTTGAATTCTGTTAAACTTGAAGTATGCAGTATTTTTTCGCTTTCCTTCTTTAGTTCTAGCATAATAATTTAAAATAGTCGTTTTGGATAGTTTTCCGCTGCTTTTTTTTTTATTACTATCAAAATCTAGATAATTGGAATGCAGCGGATACCTGCAAACTTTGAAATTTTTTTTAAGCAACATGTCTATTAGGTATTTCCACTTTTCATCTGTGATCGTAGCATTATTGATTGATAAGTTTATTTCAAAAAGTCTTCGGCTGCTTACTTTTCGATGCGATTAAAATTTTTGTCTGCGAATAATCATGGAAACAACTGAAATTACTGAATTTCGTTATACCCAATGTGCACTATTCTCTTTTAATTTCCTTCTTTGGATGTGTCATGATGAATTTTAAAAAGATGTTTCAGGAAGTCATCGGGTGCTCTTTTTCTGATAGTATCAAAATTTGTATCATTGGAATGCAGCGGTTACCTACAAACTTGGGAATTTCTGTGAAGCGACATGTGTACCAAGTATTCCCACTCTTTGACTCTGACTACGGCATGCGAATCGGAAAACTTGTTATAAAAGTCTTCAGCGGCTTGTTCTTGAACAGCTAGGATCGAAATTGCTGTCTTTGAAATCCAATGGATGCATGGAAAAGTTTTGAATTCTGTTGGACTTGAAGTATGCAGTGTTTTTTCGCTTTCCTTCTTTAGTTCTAGCATAATAAGTTAAAATAGTTGTTTCGGATAGTTTTCCGCTGCTTTTATTCTATTACTATCAAAATCTAGATAATTGGAATGCAGCGGATACTTGCAAACTTTGGAAATTTTTTTAAGCAACATGTGTGCTAGGTATTTCCACTTTTCAGATTTGATTGTGGTAATAAGAGTTTGGAAAATTATTATAAAAACTCATTGGAGGCACATTTTTGGATAGGAAAAAAATTTCTGGTTTTAGAACGGAATGGATAGATCCAAAATTTTCCAATTTTGTTGGACTAAAGTGCGTTATGTTTTTTCACTTTCCCGCTTAAATTTTAGCAAAATAAATAAAAAAAGTTTGTTTCATTCAGAAAGTCTGCTGGTTCCTTTTTTTGATTGTTTCTAAATATCTATCATTGGAATGCAGCGGATGCCCACAAACTTTGAAAATTTTGTGAAACGATATGTGTGCTAAGTATTTCCCAAATTGGGCTCTGATTTGGAATCACTAATTGAAACATTTTTATTTAATAAGTTGCCTTCTATGGTCCTTCTGTTTCTGATGGCATTAAAATTTGCGTGAAGCTAATGCAACTGATACGGCTATCTCTATTCTATTCTCTTAATAACTTATTCCATATTATTGGGCAGGATCCTGGTTTGAATTTTTGTGCTTTGTTCAAAATATTGTTTCGAAGTACCCGTAACATACTGTTTGGACTTTCTGAAATTCAATGAAAATACGAAAATAGCTGTCAGCTCTTATTCTCATGGTATTGACTTTTTCAATGGTATTGACAGATATCATGAGTTCACCTTCGTGTTGATAAAAAAAAAAATTGAAAAAAAAATTTAATTAAAAAATGCCTAATTTTATTCACAATCGATTCGATGTGTTTTTTTCTAAAATGGTGTGAAACTGATTTTTTTATTTTCCAAATATCAAAAGTGCAAAATTTCGGAAAAGTTTTTTCTTTATTTGAATCTACTGACAGCTGAAAGCTAAAACTGGAAACTGAAAGCGTGTAATATTTGTTACCACGGGTATCCAAATAGAATCAAAAGTTACCACTGTTCAAATACGTTTATTCAATAAAATCCAATTCGAATAGCCATAAGCTCTGCAAAAAATTCTGCCAGTTCAGACTGGTACTCGAAAAGTTTGTAAATTTAACTTTTTTTTTATGAAGCTTTTAGTAATTTTATTGGGCTCCCAATCCCGATTTATTGAAACCAAAATCCAGGAAGGTAAAGAGGCTTAAAAAAAAAATTACCGGCTAGATAATCGAAAACATAGACCAACTAAAAATTCAAAATACGAGTTCTTTTATTTCTCGTGCAAAAAATTGACGCGGAGTAGAAGTGGTCACGGTTGGTCGATAAAAAAATGATAATTACACAATGTGAACTTGTGAACTTTTTTAAATCTTCCATTATTTAAAAAAAAACTCACTTCAATCGCTAGAATCGATGCTCAATATTCGGCACTTAAGGTAGTATTGTCGGTTTTAGAATTACCGTTCAGAATTTAATCAAATTTGGTACAGCAATAGATTATGATAAGAAAAAGATCCAGTTAAATTTTCAAGAGGCTACAGAGAACCAGAAAAAAGATATTGGTATTAGTAATTTCATACAGTTCACATTGAGTCTTATGAGAAATCACAGTTTTCATTGTATTTTACGAAAAGTACCGTTCAGTTTTCTATAATAAAAAAGCGGCCAAGTGCGAGTCGGACTCGCGCACGAAGGGTTCCGTACCATTATCTATAAAAACGGCAAAAAATCACGTTTGTTGTACGGGAGCCCCCTTAAATATTTATTTTATTCTGTTTTTTAGTATTTGTTGTTATAGCGGCAACAGAAATACATCATCTGTGAAAATTTCAGGTTCTGTATACTTAGCAGATGAATTTGATAATTCTCTTCTTTTATTATTGCTATGGTTTGCAAATCATTTTCGCAAGTTTTCGAAACTATTATGATAGTTTTCGAAAAAATAGTTTACTAATAATTAATAAAAATTCATTGGTATATAGTTAGCGGAACTTAATTTCAAATATTGTTTTCTTATTGTTGCTATAGTTTGGAAATCATTTTCGCAAGTTTTCGAAACTATTATGATAGTTTTCGAAAAAATAGCTTATTAATAATTAATAAAAATTTATTGGTATATAGTTAGCAGAACTTAATTTCAAAATATCGTTTTTTATTATTGCTATGGTTTGGAAATCGTTTTCGCAAGGTATCGAAGCTGTTATGATAGTTTTCGAAATAATAGTTTACTAATAATTAATAAAAATTTATTGGTGTATAGTTAGCAGAACTTAATTTCAAATATCGTTTTTTTTTAACAATCAGAAATGATTTGGCAAATACATAAGTAATGTTAGGATAATTTATGAAGTGATTGTTTTATCGTAATGATTGAATTATTATCAATCTATCATACTGTGGTCAAAGAACTCCGCATGCCTAGGGATTTTCCTTCGGATTTGCTAGGGTATACCACAACTCTCATTGCATATCGCTGATCGCGTGGGAGAGTGTGCTATGGTCATAACCTATCAATTATTCGGAGTTATATCAACAATAAGAAAAATTTTGTGTGGAGACATCGTAATGTGTTCATCAAAATTTACGCAAAATAACGTGGATAAGTGAAAAACGTACTGTGGAATGGTGTCACGATGGAATGTTCTTTGACAAAATATACGCGGTCAAAATATCCGCTGTCAAAATATCCGCAGTCAAAATGTCCGCGGTTAAAATATCCGCGGTCAAAATATCCGCCAAAAAAATATTCTGATTTAAAAAATTGCAACCCAATTTGAACTACTATTTCCCACCTACCTACTATTTCCTACACCTACTATTACCACATGTTCTACTATTCTCACATGTCCAACGATTAAAAAAACAACCCCGAGATGACCCAAACCCACCCTACTATTTTCACATGTCCAACGATTCAAAAAACAACCCTGAGATGACCCAAACCCGCCCTACTATTTCCACATGTCCAACGATTAAAAAAACAACCCCGAGATGACCCATGTGTGTGTGTGTGGGGCATTCCACGCCAAATCGGACGGTCTGAAAAATTTTGATTTTTGATTTCCTCAATTTGTTGATATTTTTTAGTACCTCTCAAAAGAGCCTTTCTGGTAAATTTTGAGATTTTTTTGATTACTTGTTAAAAAAATATCAAATTTTCAAAAAATCGCTCTTTTTTGGCTTTTTGTTCATAACTTTCTTAATAATGGTCCAAATTAAAACTTTTTTTTTTAATCTTTGTTTTTATAGATAGCCTGTACAGAAAAAATATCAAAAAATATTTAGTGCTTTTGATTAAGATTTTTGAGTTTGAAATTTCAAATCGTGTTTTTGAAAGTGAGTGTATCTTTCGATTTTTTTGAAAACTTTTTATTTCAAACTACTATTCTTTTAACAACTTTTAAGACTGGCCCAGTCGTGGGCCCTCCATAATTACTATTTTTTTTCGTTTTTTTTTTTTTTATTGACAATATTTTTAATTACAATCTATCCCAAGGGATATTCAATAATTAGTCTGAATATAAAATGTTGTTGTATTAGACACGATATCCATCGATATCGATATCTATTTTGCCTATTTCTTTATTTGTTTGTTTTTCAATTAATGAAGCGGTTGATTAAATCGAGTGGTTTCACACGTTTAAGCCTATTTGTTTCATTATGACGGTTTGGGATTCTTCTCGCCAGTTCATTCGGGTGGTTGTCCAGTCTTTCCTGATATCTCTTGCTGTGTTTTTGAATGGTTTCAGTAATATATTCTATTTTTAAGTCGTTGTGTAGGTGTTTATGGGAGATATACCAGGGAGCATTGGCGATGATTCTTAGTAATTTTGATTGGTATCTATGTAGTATACTTATGTTAGATTTGCTGGCTGCTCCCCACAGTTGCACACCGTATGTCCAGACTGGCTTGAGTATTGTTTTGTATATTAGTAGTTTATTTTCCAAAGATAGCTGGGAGTTTCTTCCGATAAGCCAGTATAATTTTTTCAACTTGATGTCTAGTTCCTTTCTTTTAGTTTTTATGTGTTTTTGCTAGGTTAGCCTTCTACTTAAGTACATGCCTAGATATTTAATATCGTTTGTTGTTGGAAGAAGTTTATTATTCAATAATACCGATGGGCAGTCATCTTTCCGCAGTGTGAAGGTAATGTGCAATTTTTTTATTTCAAAATTTTTTATTTCAAACTACTATTCTTTTAACAACTTTTAAGACCGGTCCGGTCGTGGGCCCTCCATAATTACTATTTTTTTCGATTTTTGAAAATTTGAAATTTTTTTTTCTCTATAAATCACTATAAGTACCGATTTTTGTTACTGTATACTCTTTTTTTACTTATTTTAAATTAATTTCAGTACTTTTTAATTGTTAATAGGTATTTAAAATCAATAAGTAAACGTTAAGTCTATTTATAAACAATTATAACAAACGTTTTTATTTATGTTCGTGTTCTTTTAAAAATTTTACATAAACAATTATTTTGTGAACTAGAATACTTCTTACTTACGTGAGAAAGTCATTCATTAAGATGTGCCGCTCTTTTTAAATTGAATAGAAATTCATAAAGATACTATTATTTAAATTTAAAAAAATACTTTGTAAGAAAAAATAGCATTGATAATATAATTTTTAAACAATTTTTAAAAGAACACGAAAATAAATGAAACCGTTTGTTATAATTATTTATAAATAGACTTAGCGTTTACTTATTGATTTTAAATACCTATTAACAATTAAAAAGTATTACAATTAATTTAAAATAAGTAAAAAAGGAGTATACAGTGACAACAATCAGTACTTATAATGATTTATAGAGAGAAAAAAAATTCAAATTTTCAAAAATCGAAAAAAAATTGTAATTATGGAGGGCCCACAAGCAGACCGATCTTAAAAGTTGTTAAAAGAATAGTAGTTTGATATAAAAAAATTTCAAAAAAATCGAAAGATCACTCACTTTTAAAAACACGATTTAAAATTTGAAACTCAAAAATCTTAATCAAAAACACTTTAAATATTTTTTTGTATTTTTTTCTGTAAAGGCCATCTAAAAACAAAGATTTAAAAAAGCTTTAATTTGGACCATTATTAAGAAAGTTATGAACAAAAAACCAAAAAAAAGCATTTTTTTTGAAAATTTGATATTTTTTTAACAAGTAATCAAAAAAATCTCAAAATTTACTAGAAAGGCTCTTTTGAGGGATACTAAAAAATATCAAAGAATTAAGGAAATCAAAAATCGAAATTTTTCAGACCGTCCGATTTGGCGTGGAACGCCCCATATATATTGTAACGCTTTTTCCGTCAAGCACTTCAAATTATATTTGCTCTCGATACTTTCTGGACGCCAGTTTAAGATAATTCTTAAACAAATTTTATTTGAAATTATCGAGAACAAAATAATAAGGTTTCCCGGTCGTAGCTGTATTTTAAACCAATGGTGGTAGAGGGGCTGGGTCAATTATACAAAATAAATATTCACACCAGTATATGAGCTAGGCCGGTTCAAACTCAGGGATCTCAGGGGGTGCGGGGACGGGGGAGCGCGGGGTCCGGTGCGGGGAACGCTGCGGTGCGGGGAAGGGATTGTTGCGGGGGAGGGGGTTTGTGGAGGGGATGGTTGAGTGAGGGCGGGAGAGAGAGATGAAAGAAGGGTGTGAGAGAGATAGAAAAGAAAAATAGAAGCGCTGCAGAGGGGGAAGGAAGGGCTCGCTTCTTTTGTCGGTCCCGCTGAGGACCTGCAACAACCTGCACGGTAGTAATAAACAAAGTTAACACAATGGGGTGAAAATTTTTGAGCCTGACACCCGTGACTGTACTAATTATATTTATGTTCTCTAGGAGACGTGGTTTTTTCCACGGTATAATCTATAGAATTGTGGCATTCTACCATGATTGAGACATTGTCTCTATAAAAATATGTCTCAGTGGAAATTTTGACTCAATTGGAGGGTGCACACCCACATTTTTCCCTTGACCTATAGCTGATGTATATCTGCGTAATGAAACGAAGAGAATGCCGACTGATAAATTTTTCATCATCAGTTTTCTATCTTAAACTCCCATCTTGTAACAAAAGAGTAAAAAAAAAAAAAAAAAAAGCCGACTTTGTGGGAAAAAGCAGCAACATTTTTTATTTTTCATACCACATTTTTCGCGGTAACATAAAAAGAAAGAATTCCAACAAATGAAACTTCCACCTTGCAACAAAAGAGTAAAATAGCCGACTTTGTGGGAAAAAGCAGCAACATTTTTTATTTTTTCATACCACATTTTATCGCGGTAACGGAAAAAGAGAAAATTCCAACCAATAGATTTACATCTTCATGTCTACATCTTTCCACATATACAACCCCCACCCCCTCACCTCAATAGCATTGCTTTTTGGAAAATCTATATAAGAGATGATGATTTTGTTAGAAACATTTTTTAAGGATGGAGGGGGTAGTGTGTGTGTGTGTGAGAGAGATGGAAGGAGTGTGAGGGAGAGGCTGAGGTTAAAAATGATGATGTTAAAAGGGGGGAGGGGGGAGGGGGGGGGCAGAACATCACATTAATGAGAGATTTATATATTCCGTGTTACATATTTTTACACTCTGGCCATGAGATTTCTTTTGAAAATGCACCTGCCCTTCCCCCAACTTTGAAAAAATTCCACATCGAACTAGAAATCTTTACAAAGATGCACTCGCTCAATGACAGAGTTATGTGTCCGGTGTTGCATATATTTTAACCTGTAGAGACATTTCTCACGAGGCGCAAGAAGGGATGGAGATTTTTAAAGTCGCCCATACCTCAAAACTTGCAGGTGACGATCACACCTGACCTCCATTGAGTCATTGTTTGCTTAAAACGATGCATTAGTAGAATTTTAACAAAAGATAAATCTCCTACCTGCTAGTCCATATTTTTTTTTTGCGTTATGTACAGTCTTGCGTTGATGCTGTATGGGTGGGGCGAGGGTAGGGGAAATGCGGGGTATAGTGAGTGTGAGAGATGTATGATTATTTTTAAATAATTTTAGTTTGAAAAAGTGGATAAACTTATAAGATTGAGAGTTAAATGTTTATTCTGAAAGTAGACGTCGACATGGATAGATGCGCAAGCTTGTATGCAATCCACCCGTCGAAAGACCCCTGGACATTGACGAAAAATGAACTCGAATCGATTCCCAAGGCTTTACTTTTAAAATATTTTAGCTACTGTATAACTTCATTGTGGGATCGTTTACCAGAGCATTTACAGTGTGACAGTGAGATACAATCATATCATGAGTGTGATGATCATTTTAATCCACCATGGGAACTGACTCATGTTGATGCTGTTGGACCCATCCGTTGAGATTGTGAAAAGTGTTTCATCATGGAACAACTGGTGAATATTTATGTGATTCAACGCATTAGGAATCCTCGAGAAATTACGCGAGAGGAGCTAGAAATTATATCACCAACGGCGTTTAAAAAATATTTCAGTGACTACACAGATATTTTGTGGGAGCGTTTACCAGAATATTACAAATCCGGCAGTGAAATTAAATCATTTCGTCGATGCAATGAACATTGGAATACACCATCGATGGAAGATCACATTGACGGTCCCACACCTCTACGTCGAAATTGTAGAAAATGTCGAGAGAGTGAAGAACGCGTTTGAGCTTGTTCCGGGGTGCACGTGTCCACAGACGGGGGAGGCTGACGACTTGTTTGAACAGGGTATCTTCTGCATGCTCGTGGGAGAAGGGATGGGTACTGAAATCGTGGAGAAGGAATCATCATTCGACTACAACATTAGCTCAAAGTCAGATATATACTTCTCGAAATCACTCTACAAAAATGGATTGTGTGTCATTAAACAAATTTTTCATGTCGACATATGGTCTTTCATTGAAAAAGGCGAGGGAACTTCAGGCTGGTGTGCGTTATCCGGTCATTGATATATCATACGTGGAAAAAACTATTTACGAGCCACAATACTTCGTTATAATCGCAGATTACATTGTGGTTATGCTACCACAGTCTGACTTCAGAGATTTCCATAGAGATGAAGATGAATACCTTGAGACGTTGGCTGAAGTTCACAAGAAGAATGTCTACGTGTAGACGGACATCTTCCTGAGCGATATAATCCATCTCGGTTATTATAAACTACCATGGTTCGTTTGAAAAGTTTCATCGTTGCGAAAAAATGGTGTAAAAATATGTATGTCGTGAAAAATTTCATCGTTTGTGGGAAAAAAAATGTAAAAATATGTATGATTCTCATCGTTGTCAAAAATCATTTGTAATAATGTATGCTGAGTGGTGGAGAAGGAGGAGATGAGTGTTTATAATAAAAACGAATAAAGCCATATATAATCATAAAAAAATATTTTGTTTATTCAAAAATCCCTCGTTCACACAATGCATGATAGACATATAACCAACTTCTCAGAGATTTCACATTCTTATTCGCACAATTATATTTCGAATTGCGGTGGTGGTGGTGGTGGTGGGGGCAATTGGGTCGAATTTTCGGTAACTTCTGCAGCGATGGACAGTCCAGAGTCTCCAAATCGATAATTTCCGTTGATAGATCCAAGAAACTCATCAGCCACGAAGACTTTTCACATCCTTTCACGTATATTGCACGAGCTCGTTGTAAGATGGTTTGAATTATCACTTTTGCTGCATCGTATGGTATACTGCCATAATCCCATGGTAGTCCGTGACAATTACGTTCCAACCATTTGTATGTCATTTTGTATCTTCCTGGTAGAGTGTCCCAGGCGTATGGTGATTCGAAGATAAGCGTCAGAGGCTCAACATTTTTGTCATAAGCTTGATCGATTGATATTTCTTTGAGGATGAATTCATTGAGAGGCCCCTTGAAACCTTGTACATTGACGATGAACTCCATTTTGACTAATGTCCAGCAGCATCATCACCCCCGATTTTATACCAATTTTTGACTCCACCACTTATGGGATTATATTCGACTATACGATCGTATAGAATGAGGCAGTATGCGCATGTTTGTGCAGAGGAATGTTCGTTTTCTATTTCAAATTCGAGACAAACATCCACGGGGCCAGACTTGAGGGAATCATATTGTTTTGAGCAATCAATTACAACAAGTGGTGCATATTTTTAAAATTCCGTTTTGTTCAACCATGGCTCACTCTCCTTATTGTAATACATGGATTGGAAATTTGTATACATGTCGTAGAGTAATGCATACTGATTTTGTTGTATATTCAAATTCATGTTACCGTATGGATAACATTGTGAATTTAAGTAGAGTTTCACATCGGTTTGTCAACAAAAAAGATCCCTGGTCTCATGAAGGATGAGAACAACGGGGCTATAATGACTGAATTCGTTTAAAATATTGAGAGTTTAAGACAGTTTGAGAATTTGAGAGTTTGAGATAGTTTGAGAGTTACAGAGATTGAGAGTTTAAAAGTTTGAAAGTTTGAGAGTTCGAGAGAGTTGAAAAGTTTGAGAGTTTGAGAGAGTTTAAGAGAGTATGGGAGTGTGAGAGTTTCAGAGAGGATGAGAGTTTAAAAGTTTGAGAGAGTTTAAATGTTTGAGGTTTTGAGAGAGAGTTAAAGAGTTTAAGAGTATGATAGTTTGAGAGAGTTCAAGAGTTTGAGAATTCGACAGTTCGAGAGAGTTTGAGAGGTTGAGAATTTGGGAGTGAGAGTTTAAGAGAGTATGAGAGTCTGAGAGTTTGAGAGAGTTTGGGAGTTTAAGAGAGTATAAGAGTCTGAGAGTTTAAGAGAGTATGAGAGTATGAGAGTTCGAGAGTTAGAGAGAGTTTGAATGTTTGAGAGCTTGAAACAGTTCAAGAATTTGAGGTTGAGAGAGTTTGAGAGCTTGAAAGTTTGAGACAGTTTGAGAATTTGAGAGTTTGCCAGATTGAGAGTGTGAGAGTTTGAGAGTGAAAGTTTGAGAGTTTGAGAGAGTTTGAGAGTTTGAAAGTGCAAAAAAATTAAGAGAGTTCGAGAGTTTGAGACCTTGAGAGTTTGAGAGTTTTAGAGTTTGAGAGTTTGAGAGAGTTTAAGAGTTTGAGAGGTTGAGATTTTGAGAGTTTAAGAGTTTGAAAGATTGAGAGTTTAAGAGTTTGAGAGTTTAAGAATTTGAGAGAGTTTGAGAGTTTGAGAGTTCGAGACAGTTTGAGAATTTGGGAATTTGAGAGTTTGAGAGTTCAAAACAGTTTGACAGTTTGAGAGTTTAAGAGAGTTTGAGAGTTTGAAAGTTTGAGAGTTTAAGAGAGTTTGAGAGTTCGAAAGTTTGAAAGTTTGAGAGTTTGAGAGTTTAGGAGTTTAAGAGGTTGAGAGTTCAAAAGTTTATGAGTTTGAGAGTTCGACAGAGTTTGAGAGTTTGAAAAGTTGAAAGTTTCAGAGTTTGAGAGTGAGAGTTCAAGAGTTTGGGTGGTTGAGAGTTTGAGAGAGTTTAAGAATTTAAGAGATTAATGAATAATGCAGTTTTTGGAAAAACCATACAAGGTGTTCGTAGTCACGTGCAAGTCAAACTGTTAACTGAATGGGTAGGCCGATATGGAGCAGAGGCTATGATTGCAAAACCTAATTTTCACAGTCGAAGTATCTTTGCGGAAAATTTAATCGCTGTAGAGTTGCGAAATCTACAGGTCAAGTTTAACAAACCAATATATGCGGGTATGCCCATTTTGGATATCTCAAAAACTTGTCGATATTCGATATGCGTTCCACCACGAGTTTATAACTCCATCGTATCAAAACAAATGTAAAGTTATGTATACGAATACTGATAGTCTGATTTATCATATTGAATGTGAAGATGTATACCAGGATATGAAACGTAATCTTGATAAATATGACACAAGCGACTACCCCCCTGACAATGTATATGGTACACCGCTTGTCAACAAAAAGGTCCCAGGCCTCATGAAGGATGAGAACAACGGGGCCCTCATGACTGAATTCGTTGGATTTAGATCGAAAATGTATGCGATGCGAGTTGAGGGGAAGAAAGATGTTAAAAAAGCGAAAGGTGTAAAGAGCAATGTTGTTGTGAGAACCATAAAATTTGAAGATTATGTGAAATGTCTCGATGAGCAGATTGAAATGAAGTGTTGCCAATCATCGATTCTATCGACATTACATAATGTCTATACCATAACAGAGACAAAAATCGTTCTAAGTCCACACGATGACAAGCGATATATTATACCTGGAACGGTAGACACATTGCCATGGGATCATTACAGTATTCCCAAAGGTTCGGAAGCAATGAAAACGTAGAGAATTGTAAACCAAGAGCGCGTACGTATGTGTATGAGAGAGAGAGAGAGAGAGAGAGAGAGAGAACATTTTTCTTCAATATTTGTACATTTGATGTGAAATAAAAAGAATCTTTTTTGTGAAACTCAATGTGTCCATCCTTTTTTTTTCCTTCTGTCTGCTTTCCAGGGCTATGCAGAGACCTGCTTGGATGTGTCGGGAGGGTCATAAAGAATAAATCAGACTTTAAAAATTTGTTTGTCTTCTTTATTGTTCATAAATCATCCTTACTTATCCAACTATTATGTGTATTGTCGAAACCTAGCCATTTCACAAGCAACTGACTACCACGCCTCTTCCAGGCTTTTTCGATGAGATATATGTCGGGATATTTAACTCGAAGTAACTCTTGCTCATAGAAACCACCTGCAATGGGCTCATCTTGGTGATCTTTTATGTTATATGTAGCAGGGCTAGTTTTTCCTACTCGACATATTGTGAAAATTTCCGTTGGCCAGTTTGGCGTATAACCTTTCTCAAATACATTCTTAAATTTACTTTCGGAAAAAGTCAACAAACCGATAGAAATTTACCGAAGCATATAGCTTCAAGTATGTGGGCTTTTATTATAGGCTTTATCATGTTTTATGAAATCTGCAAATAATGTTGAAATCGTTCCTCTCATTGAAGTTGTGTGATAACGAATCATTATTCCACGACTCAGATCTCCCAAATGTGTTTAAGCCTTCAACAGATATTCAAACATATTCAATACTCATATAAAAATTAAAACCCTGAAAAAAAAACTTTCAACCCTACCAAAAAGTGATCAAATTAATGAGTCATGACAAACTTTACAAATCCAATACTTGCAAAAAAAATATACATACATATATATATATATATATATATATATTTCAAGACTTCACAAAAGTTACTGTTGCACATTACACGAAAGTTTAAGAAACCTTCCTTATTTCAGAGCATCTTTAAAAAGTGATGAAATACATTCCAATTATCTAATTATCGTCCTATAACGTGAAAAAAAAAATTATGTCATGATTCTAAAGTATATAGGCTCAAGTACGTGGGTTTCTATTATAGGCTTTATCATGTTTTATAAAATCTGCAAATAATGTTAAAATCGTTTCTCTCATTGAAGTTGTGTAATGACGAATCATTATTCCACGACTCAGATCTACCAAATGTGTTGAAGCCTTCCACAGATATTTAAACATATTCAATCCTTCCACAAAATTAAAACTCTGAAAAAAAAAAATTTCAACCCTACCAAAAAGAAAAAGTGATCAAATTAATGAGTCACGACAAAATTTACAAATCCAATCCTTGCAAATATATATATATATATATATTTCAAGACTTCACAAAGTTACTATTACATATTTCACGAAAGTTTTAGAAACCTTCCTTATTTCAGAGTATCTTTAAAAATGATGAAATACATTCCAATGATCTAATTAACGTCTTATAACGTGAAAAAATGTCATGCTTATAAAGTATAAGAATTTAAAAATTGGAAAACGTCGTTAGATTTACAAATGTTTGCTAAGCCAATTGAGATCATTATTCAGGCTCAAGTCGCGGCCAGGGGTATGTGGTGCGAGGGCGGAGCCCCCGCTGCATCATACCACTGGCCGCAACTTGAGCCTGAATAATGATCTCAATTGGCTTAGCAAACATTTGTAAATCTAACGACGTTTTCCAATTTTTAAATTCTTATACTTTATAAGCATGACATTTTTTCACGTTATAAGACGTTAATTAGATCATTGGAATGTATTTCATCATTTTTAAAGATACTCTGAAATAAGGAAGGTTTCTAAAACTTTCGTGAAATATGTAATAGTAACTTTGTGAAGTCTTGAAATATATATATATATATATATTTGCAAGGATTGGATTTGTAAATTTTGTCGTGACTCATTAATTTGATCACTTTTTCTTTTTGGTAGGGTTGAAATTTTTTTTTTTCAGAGTTTTAATTTTGTGGAAGGATTGAATATGTTTAAATATCTGTGGAAGGCTTCAACACATTTGGTAGATCTGAGTCGTGGAATAATGATTCGTCATTACACAACTTCAATGAGAGAAACGATTTTAACATTATTTGCAGATTTTATAAAACATGATAAAGCCTATAATAGAAACCCACGTACTTGAGCCTATATACTTTAGAATCATGACATAATTTTTTTTTTCACGTTATAGGACGATAATTAGATAATTGGAATGTATTTCATCACTTTTTAAAGATGCTCTGAAATAAGGAAGGTTTCTTAAACTTTCGTGTAATGTGCAACAGTAACTTTTGTGAAGTCTTGAAATATATATATATATATATATATATATATATATATGTATGTATATTTTTTTTTGCAAGTATTGGATTTGTAAAGTTTGTCATGACTCATTAATTTGATCACTTTTTGGTAGGGTTGAAAGTTTTTTTTCAGGGTTTTAATTTTTATATGAGTATTGAATATGTTTGAATATCTGTTGAAGGCTTAAACACATTTGGGAGATCTGAGTCGTGGAATAATGATTCGTTATCACACAACTTCAATGAGAGGAACGATTTCAACATTATTTGCAGATTTCATAAAACATGATAAAGCCTATAATAAAAGCCCACATACTTGAAGCTATATGCTTCGGTAAATTTCTATCGGTTTGTTGACTTTTTCCGAAAGTAAATTTAAGAATGTATTTGAGAAAGGTTATACGCCAAACTGGCCAACGGAAATTTTCACAATATGTCGAGTAGGAAAAACTAGCCCTGCTACATATAACATAAAAGATCACCAAGATGAGCCCATTGCAGGTGGTTTCTATGAGCAAGAGTTACTTCGAGTTAAATATCCCGACATATATCTCATCGAAAAAGCCTGGAAGAGGCGTGGTAGTCAGTTGCTTGTGAAATGGCTAGGTTTCGACAATACACATAATAGTTGGATAAGTAAGGATGATTTATGAACAATAAAGAAGACAAACAAATTTTTAAAGTCTGATTTATTCTTTATGACCCTCCCGACACATCCAAGCAGGTCTCTGCATAGCCCTGGAAAGCAGACAGAAGGAAAAAAAAAGGATGGACACATTGAGTTTCACAAAAAAGATTCTTTTTATTTCACATCAAATGTACAAATATTGAAGAAAAATGTTCTCTCTCTCTCTCTCTCTCTCTCTCTCTCTCATACACATACGTACGCGCTCTTGGTTTACAATTCTCTACGTTTTCATTGCTTCCGAACCTTTGGGAATACTGTAATGATCCCATGGCAATGTGTCTACCGTTCCAGGTATAATATATCGCTTGTCATCGTGTGGACTTAGAACGATTTTTGTCTCTGTTATGGTATAGACATTATGTAATGTCGATAGAATCGATGATTGGCAACACTTCATTTCAATCTGCTCATCGAGACATTTCACATAATCTTCAAATTTTATGGTTCTCACAACAACATTGCTCTTTACACCTTTCGCTTTTTTAACATCTTTCTTCCCCTCAACTCGCATCGCATACATTTTCGATCTAAATCCAACGAATTCAGTCATGAGGGCCCCGTTGTTCTCATCCTTCATGAGGCCTGGGACCTTTTTGTTGACAAGCGGTGTACCATATACATTGTCAGGGGGGTAGTCGCTTGTGTCATATTTATCAAGATTACGTTTCATATCCTGGTATACATCTTCACATTCAATATGATAAATCAGACTATCAGTATTCGTATACATAACTTTACATTTGTTTTGATACGATGGAGTTATAAACTCGTGGTGGAACGCATATCGAATATCGACAAGTTTTTGAGATATCCAAAATGGGCATACCCGCATATATTGGTTTGTTAAACTTGACCTGTAGATTTCGCAACTCTACAGCGATTAAATTTTCCGCAAAGATACTTCGACTGTGAAAATTAGGTTTTGCAATCATAGCCTCTGCTCCATATCGGCCTACCCATTCAGTTAACAGTTTGACTTGCACGTGACTACGAACACCTTGTATGGTTTTTCCAAAAACTGCATTATTCATTAATCTCTTAAATTCTTAAACTCTCTCAAACTCTCAACCACCCAAACTCTTGAACTCTCACTCTCAAACTCTGAAACTTTCAACTTTTCAAACTCTCAAACTCTGTCGAACTCTCAAACTCATAAACTTTTGAACTCTCAACCTCTTAAACTCCTAAACTCTCAAACTCTCAAACTTTCAAACTTTCGAACTCTCAAACTCTCTTAAACTCTCAAACTTTCAAACTCTCAAACTCTCTTAAACTCTCAAACTGTCAAACTGTTTTGAACTCTCAAACTCTCAAATTCCCAAATTCTCAAACTGTCTCGAACTCTCAAACTCTCAAACTCTCTCAAATTCTTAAACTCTCAAACTCTTAAACTCTCAATCTTTCAAACTCTTAAACTCTCAAAATCTCAACCTCTCAAACTCTTAAACTCTCTCAAACTCTCAAACTCTAAAACTCTCAAACTCTCAAGGTCTCAAACTCTCGAACTCTCTTAATTTTTTTGCACTTTCAAACTCTCAAACTCTCTCAAACTCTCAAACTTTCACTCTCAAACTCTCACACTCTCAATCTGGCAAACTCTCAAATTCTCAAACTGTCTCAAACTTTCAAGCTCTCAAACTCTCTCAACCTCAAATTCTTGAACTGTTTCAAGCTCTCAAACATTCAAACTCTCTCTAACTCTCGAACTCTCATACTCTCATACTCTCTTAAACTCTCAGACTCTTATACTCTCTTAAACTCCCAAACTCTCTCAAACTCTCAGACTCTCATACTCTCTTAAACTCTCACTCCCAAATTCTCAACCTCTCAAACTCTCTCGAACTGTCGAATTCTCAAACTCTTGAACTCTCTCAAACTATCATACTCTTAAACTCTTTAACTCTCTCTCAAAACCTCAAACATTTAAACTCTCTCAAACTTTTAAACTCTCATCCTCTCTGAAACTCTCACACTCCCATACTCTCTTAAACTCTCTCAAACTCTCAAACTTTTCAACTCTCTCGAACTCTCAAACTTTCAAACTTTTAAACTCTCAATCTCTGTAACTCTCAAACTATCTCAAACTCTCAAATTCTCAAACTGTCTTAAACTCTCAATATTTTAAACGAATTCAGTCATTATAGCCCCGTTGTTCTCATCCTTCATGAGACCAGGGATCTTTTTTGTTGACAAACCGATGTGAAACTCTACTTAAATTCACAATGTTATCCATACGGTAACATGAATTTGAATATACAACAAAATCAGTATGCATTACTCTACGACATGTATACAAATTTCCAATCCATGTATTACAATAAGGAGAGTGAGCCATGGTTGAACAAAACGGAATTTTAAAAATATGCACCACTTGTTGTAATTGATTGCTCAAAACAATATGATTCCCTCAAGTCTGGCCCCGTGGATGTTTGTCTCGAATTTGAAATAGAAAACGAACATTCCTCTGCACAAACATGCGCATACTGCCTCATTCTATACGATCGTATAGTCGAATATAATCCCATAAGTGGTGGAGTCAAAAATTGGTATAAAATCGGGGGTGATGATGCTGCTGGACATTAGTCAAAATGGAGTTCATCGTCAATGTACAAGGTTTCAAGGGGCCTCTCAATGAATTCATCCTCAAAGAAATATCAATCGATCAAGCTTATGACAAAAATGTTGAGCCTCTGACGCTTATCTTCGAATCACCATACGCCTGGGACACTCTACCAGGAAGATACAAAATGACATACAAATGGTTGGAACGTAATTGTCACGGACTACCATGGGATTATGGCAGTATACCATACGATGCAGCAAAAGTGATAATTCAAACCATCTTACAACGAGCTCGTGCAATATACGTGAAAGGATGTGAAAAGTCTTCGTGGCTGATGAGTTTCTTGGATCTATCAACGGAAATTATCGATTTGGAGACTCTGGACTGTCCATCGCTGCAGAAGTTACCGAAAATTCGACCCAATTGCCCCCACCACCACCACCACCACCGCAATTCGAAATATAATTGTGCGAATAAGAATGTGAAATCTCTGAGAAGTTGGTTATATGTCTATCATGCATTGTGTGAACGAGGGATTTTTGAATAAACAAAATATTTTTTTATGATTATATATGGCTTTATTCGTTTTTATTATAAACACTCATCTCCTCCTTCTCCACCACTCAGCATACATTATTACAAATGATTTTTGACAACGATGAGAATCATACATATTTTTACATTTTTTTTCCCACAAACGATGAAATTTTTCACGACATACATATTTTTACACCATTTTTTCGCAACGATGAAACTTTTCAAACGAACCATGGTAGTTTATAATAACCGAGATGGATTATATCGCTCAGGAAGATGTCCGTCTACACGTAGACATTCTTCTTGTGAACTTCAGCCAACGTCTCAAGGTATTCATCTTCATCTCTATGGAAATCTCTGAAGTCAGACTGTGGTAGCATAACCACAATGTAATCTGCGATTATAACGAAGTATTGTGGCTCGTAAATAGTTTTTTCCACGTATGATATATCAATGACCGGATAACGCACACCAGCCTGAAGTTCCCTCGCCTTTTTCAATGAAAGACCATATGTCGACATGAAAAATTTGTTTAATGACACACAATCCATTTTTGTAGAGTGATTTCGAGAAGTATATATCTGACTTTGAGCTAATGTTGTAGTCGAATGATGATTCCTTCTCCACGATTTCAGTACCCATCCCTTCTCCCACGAGCATGCAGAAGATACCCTGTTCAAACAAGTCGTCAGCCTCCCCCGTCTGTGGACACGTGCACCCCGGAACAAGCTCAAACGCGTTCTTCACTCTCTCGACATTTTCTACAATTTCGACGTAGAGGTGTGGGACCGTCAATGTGATCTTCCATCGATGGTGTATTCCAATGTTCATTGCATCGACGAAATGATTTAATTTCACTGCCGGATTTGTAATATTCTGGTAAACGCTCCCACAAAATATCTGTGTAGTCACTGAAATATTTTTTAAACGCCGTTGGTGATATAATTTCTAGCTCCTCTCGCGTAATTTCTCGAGGATTCCTAATGCGTTGAATCACATAAATATTCACCAGTTGTTCCATGATGAAACACTTTTCACAATCTCAACGCATGGGTCCAACAGCATCAACATGAGTCAGTTCCCATGGTGGATTAAAATGATCATCACACTCATGATATGATTGTATCTCACTGTCACACTGTAAATGCTCTGGTAAACGATCCCACAATGAAGTTATACAGTAGCTAAAATATTTTAAAAGTAAAGCCTTGGGAATCGATTCGAGTTCATTTTTCGTCAATGTCCAGGGGTCTTTCGACGGGTGGATTGCATACAAGATTGCGCATCTATCCATGTCGACGTCTACTTTCAGAATAAACATTTAACTCTCAATCTTATAAGTTTATCCACTTTTTCAAACTAAAATTATTTAAAAATAATCATACATCTCTCACACTCACTATACCCCGCATTTCCCCTACCCTCGCCCCACCCATACAGCATCAACGCAAGACTGTACATAACGCAAAAAAAAAATATGGACTAGCAGGTAGGAGATTTATCTTTTGTTAAAATTCTACTAATGCATCGTTTTAAGCAAACAATGACTCAATGGAGGTCAGGTGTGATCGTCACCTGCAAGTTTTGAGGTATGGGCGACTTTAAAAATCTCCATCCCTTCTTGCGCCTCGTGAGAAATGTCTCTACAGGTTAAAATATATGCAACACCGGACACATAACTCTGTCATTGAGCGAGTGCATCTTTGTAAAGATTTCTAGTTCGATGTGGAATTTTTTCAAAGTTGGGGGAAGGGCAGGTGCATTTTCAAAAGAAATCTCATGGCCAGAGTGTAAAAATATGTAACACGGAATATATAAATCTCTCATTAATGTGATGTTCTGCCCCCCCCCTCCCCCCTCCCCCCTTTTAACATCATCATTTTTAACCTCAGCCTCTCCCTCACACTCCTTCCATCTCTCTCACACACACACACACTACCCCCTCCATCCTTAAAAAATGTTTCTAACAAAATCATCATCTCTTATATAGATTTTCCAAAAAGCAATGCTATTGAGGTGAGGGGGTGGGGGTTGTATATGTGGAAAGATGTAGACATGAAGATGTAAATCTATTGGTTGGAATTTTCTCTTTTTCCGTTACCGCGATAAAATGTGGTATGAAAAAATAAAAAATGTTGCTGCTTTTTCCCACAAAGTCGGCTATTTTACTCTTTTGTTGCAAGGTGGAAGTTTCATTTGTTGGAATTCTTTCTTTTTATGTTACCGCGAAAAATGTGGTATGAAAAATAAAAAATGTTGCTGCTTTTTCCCACAAAGTCGGCTTTTTTTTTTTTTTTTTTTACTCTTTTGTTACAAGATGGGAGTTTAAGATAGAAAACTGATGATGAAAAATTTATCAGTCGGCATTCTCTTCGTTTCATTACGCAGATATACATCAGCTATAGGTCAAGGGAAAAATGTGGGTGTGCACCCTCCAATTGAGTCAAAATTTCCACTGAGACATATTTTTATAGAGACAATGTCTCAATCATGGTAGAATGCCACAATTCTATAGATTATACCGTGGAAAAAACCACGTCTCCTAGAGAACATAAATATAATTAGTACAGTCACGGGTGTCAGGCTCAAAAATTTTCACCCCATTGTGTTAACTTTGTTTATTACTACCGTGCAGGTTGTTGCAGGTCCTCAGCGGGACCGACAAAAGAAGCGAGCCCTTCCTTCCCCCTCTGCAGCGCTTCTATTTTTCTTTTCTATCTCTCTCACACCCTTCTTTCATCTCTCTCTCCCGCCCTCACTCAACCATCCCCTCCACAAACCCCCTCCCCCGCAACAATCCCTTCCCCGCACCGCAGCGTTCCCCGCACCGGACCCCGCGCTCCCCCGTCCCCGCACCCCCTGAGATCCCTGAGTTTGAACCGGCCTAGCTCATATACTCACACCAACAATGCAACTCCGGAATTACAATAGCTTTTATTTTTGAATAACATTAAAATTTTGAAGAAAATAATCTTTCCGGAAAAATTATATTGACAGTTTACATTATTTCTCGATATTTATTTGACATTCGATAAATAAAAGAATTTATAATTTGTAAGTGTTCGAAAATAATTTGATAGCAAAAATATTTGCCTTTCGGCTCGATATTATAACAATTTAAATTACAACTATGGATCTCGAGATTGGGCTAAATCAAATACTAGAATTCCCCTCGGCAATTCAAAATAAAACTTTAACAACGACAATTCGCGAACGTTCTAAATCGCGGGACAAGACGTTACTAGAATTTTCCAAACGCACACGTACCCCGAAACAATATCGCTCTTTTAAATCCCAAAATTCACAAAATATACTCGCCAGTACAAAACGGTACGAAATCACAACAAAACACAATGAGAGCAAAACGACGGCTCACCGCTACGGTTTCAGAGATTGGAAATCCGGAAAAGGACCATGGATGCTTCCACTCGATAATTCCGATGGCGTCGAGTTCTTGATCGAAGAGGGCTACGGCTTGAGAAAAGACGTCCTTCGTCGCTGCTGCCTAAAACTCGAGTCTCCGATAATTTTCCCGAAGTGCGATTTCGCGGATTAGGGTCTTAGTCCCCCACCCTTCGCCTACTCAAGGGAATCTAGAATTTTCTCGAACCTTCGCCCTCTCCTTTTATTATTCGCCAACTATATTTGAATTTCGAGTTTGAATTCGAAACGGGCGCGACGCTGATCAACGATGACTTTCGATACGTCCGAGGTTTACCGAAGATCCCCGATGCTGATTGACGCATCATCGAGTTCAACAGCTCCGCGTGATCATCGATGACTTTCGATACGTCCGAGGTTTACCGAAGATCCCCGATGCTGATTGACGCATCGTCGAGTTCGACAGCTCCGGGTGAGGGCTTCGAGCTAGCGACCCTCGCTCGATATGATTTTTCGCGCTCTGTCGATGACCTTGACGACCGAAACTTTTCAAGCCTTCCTCTTAACGAAAATTCTGACAACGATGATAATTCCGATGTTCTCTCTCTCTCTTTCTCGATGTTTTTCGATGTATGAGAAGGTTGTTCGCTCGTATAAAAAAATTATAAAATAAAAGAAATTAATAAATAATCAGTAAATACGCTAGCGTTTGGCCCTTCTAGATAAGCTCGATAGCAATTCGTCAGCAACGAAAAACGCTCCTTTCTTGTGCCGTGCCAATTGTTAATTAATTTGTGATGTGGGCAAAATTACCACGTCACAGTATATATATATTGGGTCATCTCGAGGTTGTTTTTTGAATCGTTGGATATGTGGAAATAGTAGGGTAGGTTTTGGTCATCTCGGGGTTGTTTTTTGAACTGTTGGAGGAAATAGTAGTTCAGATTGGGTTGCAATTTTAAAAAACAGAATATTTTTTTTTGGCGAATATTTTGACCGCGGATATTTTAACCGCGGATATTTTGACTGCGGATATTTTGGCAGCGGATATTTTGACCGCGTATATTCTGTCGTCGATATTGTGTTAAAGAACACTCCGTCGTAACACCGTTCCACAGTACGTTTTTCACTTATCCACGTCATTTTGCGTAAATTTTGATGAATACATTACGACGTCTCCAATGAGAGTTGAGGTAAACCCTGGTAAATCCCAAGGAAAATCCCTAGGCATGCGGAGCTCTTTGACCACAGTATGATAGATTGCTAATTCAATAATTACGATAAAACAATTACTTCGTAAACTATCCTAACATTACTTATGTGTTTGCCAAATCATTTCTAATTGTTTAAAAAAAACGATATTTGAAATTAAATTCTGCTAACTATATACAAATAAATTTTTATTAATTATTAGTAAACTATTATTTCGAAAACTATTATAACAGCTTCGATAGCTTGCGAAAACGATTTCCAAACCATAGCAACAATAAAAAACGATATTTAAAATTAAGTTTTGCTAACTATATATCAATAAATTTTTATTAATTATTAGTAAACTGTTTTTTCGAAAACTATCACAATAGTTTCGAAAACTTGCGAAAACGATTTCCAAACCATAGCAATAATAAAAAACGATATTTGAAATTAAGTTTTGCTAACTATATACCAATAAATTTTTATTAATTATTAGTAAACTATTTTTTCAAAAACTATCATAATATTTTCGAAAATTTGCGAAAACGATTTGCAAATCATAGCAACAATAAATAAAGAGAATTATCAAATTCATCTGCTAAGTATACAGAACCAATTTCAACTGTCTAACTATCACGGTTCATGAGATACAGCCTGGTGACCGACGGACAGACAAACGGACAACAAAGTCATAGGGAACTTTCCAGCTACGACACAGAGCGACATAGTGTGGCACAGTGTTCGACACAGTGCATTCCTACTACGACACAGTGCGACACAGCCAGACACAGCGAGTAGCAGAGTTTTAGCGTGTTGCTTCACGCATGGCTACCAATTTCTCGGGGAAATTTCATTTTCTCAAGTTGGCTCATCTTTCTACACACTTCTCTTCTGTAACCTCTGTCTATTTCGGTCCATTCATTCCTCATATTTGACACACGTAGAGGAACTACTGCCACTCAAGACTGGTGTCTCCATAAGTAGAACGATGCTTACATCTAAGTCGTCCTACTAAATATTTATGTCAAGTTTACAACGAACCTTTTTATAAATTATAACACGGCTTATCCAATAAAAATAAAAATATGAAAAAATAATCATCTCACCATGATGAAAATGTTGTCGATTACATTAAGGTTAGGAACTCGTTGTTAGGAACCTAGTGAAATTGCGAGCTGCCTGACATCTGATGGTTGTATCGGAAATTAAAAAAGCGTTCCAACAAGCACTTCTCGCAGTGTCGACACCACGGTCTTACATACAGGTCTTGCAACTGACAAGGAAAGGTACTTTGGTGTCCCCCTCCGATTTTGATAATTTTTATATATGTTATAGTCCATCGAAAATTAAGAGACACGTAATTTTTTTTATCGGCTTAAAGTTATTTTTAAGGGGTGAAATCGACCCCCAAAGTTGAGCATGTTTTGCATCTGGTAGAGTGTTTCATATAGAAGCACTTAACCGATCGTAACGAAACCAATTGCAAAACGTTTTTCACGTCAAATAACCTGTATATAATGTTCAACTTCTTATGCACCCCTATTACATGGGGATGATTCACCCCCGAATATCCAGAATTCTTTTGTATAAAAAAAACTTGCAATCCGATTTCAATAAAACAAACGCCATTTTGCAGAGCAAAAAAAATAAAATTGACGTATTTTTGGGTTTTTCTCAGATTAAAAAAATTAAGGGGGTAAAACACCCTTAAAATGTCAAATTTCATTTTGAGCACTGTCCCCTTCCGATTTCAATATTTTTTTTATAAAATGTAGCTTATCGAAAAATAAGACCACCTATTATTTTTATTGGCTCAAAATTATTTTTAAGGCGTGAAATCAACCCCCAAAGTTGGGCATGTTTTGCATCTGGTAGAGTGTTTCATATAGAAGCACTCAACCGATCGTAACGAAACCAATTGCAAAACGTTTTTCACGTCAAATAACCTGTATATAATGTTCAACTTCTTATGCACCCTTACTTACTGCAGGGGGGTGAACCACCCCCTGACATTCATAATTTTTTGTATAAAAGAAAAATTGTCATTCGATTTCAATGGAAAAACCAACATTTTGAAAAGCAAAAAAAAATTATAGTGAATGTGTCTAGATTTTTCCAATAAAAAAAATTAAGCGGGTAAAACACCCCTAAAATCTCAAATTTCATTTTACGCACTTAAATGATAAAATTCAATTCAATTGGTCTCATTATCATTGCGTATCGACTTATATGCTAAATAATATTTATTTCGCATGTACATCCGCTGCCCTTCTGACATGCTTCACGTTTATAAAGAAGTGTTGGTATCCGTTCTATTTATATAAGTTTCTATTTTGAACGATTTACGAAAATAAAAAAAAAACTCAAATATCAAAAGAGTCGCATCAGCAATTCACCGCCCAGAATGTAAACAAAGCTGGCTCATGCCTTGCCATATTCTTATTCATATCAAGAACCGCTATAGTGGCTCGACCCCAAGTATTCTTGAAAAAGCCAGTTCGCTCAGGCTAATGTTTGAGGTATATCCGAAAACCAAATAAAAATGCTGTTTTCGTGGTGATGTCAGATCAAACCGCCCACTCAAGATGAAAAAGGTAAAACTGACTTTATATTATTCCAGAAGTTAAGTTGCTGTTCGACTGTTGATCAGTCATTATCGTGTCCGCTATCGTGAATACCGTATTGTTATTAACATGTCCATCAATCCAATGAACGTAATAAGACTGTTGTTTCTTACATTCGAGGTAATGAACATTCCTGACAGTCCTGTTAACAATAATGAAGTGGAATTGAAAGAGAGTTTCGCGGAAATTCTGAAGGCCTCTATGGCAGAGTTCAATCAGTTAGAAATCGTCGAAGATACGACATTAGATTTTCAAGAACCGTTTAGAGATGTCATAGTAGAACCTGTCGAAGATAATGACATCGAATGGGGTCTTGGAGAATCTCCATTAAGCCCTGAAACGTGTACTGACGATGAAGAAGATTTGAGCTACGACTACAAACAAAGAGCTGTTGAGTACTGGAGAAGTGCAAAAACGAAACAAAATAGGAAAATAGAAACAGTCCAAAACCGATTTAAACTCGTTAAATCTGTGCGCCAATTAAGGCGCTGGGCTCAACAAATTAATAAAGGCGGAACTTACAAGGAAAAATTGTCGCGCATTTCTGAATATACAATCGATAATTTAAAAAGCGCCATAGAAGCAGGTCTCATTGTACACGATATCGATCTTCGGAGATGGGCATTACAAGCCCAAAAATTGATTGGGCATGAGAATTTGCGTTTCAGGGCTTCGCCAACATGGATAAAAAAGTTTAAAAAAGTTCATCGAATAACAAGTAGAAAAATAAATAAATTCGTGACAAGAAAGACTCTCGAATCAAAGGACATATTACAAAACGATGCTAATAAATTTGTCTCCGCAGTTCAATTGAAAATTGAGGAATATGGCTTGGAAAATATTTATAATTCTGATCAAAGTGGTTTCCAATTAGAAGTCCATTCAGGGCGAACGTTAACAGAAGAAGGTACAAAACAAGTAGAATGCCTTGTACAATCCGTTTCAGCGACAACCCATAGCTACACCATCCAGCCGACAATATCAGCAGCAGGAAAATTGTTGTCACCTCTTCTGATAATTTTAAAAGAGCCATCCGGGCGGTTGGGGCCAATCGTAGAACGAACCATTTTTCGACCTCCCAATGTTTTTATAAGTGTTTCAAAATCTGGCAAGGCTACATCAGGTACGTTGGTATGTAATATTCAAATATAAAAAATAGATGTGCTATTAATTTTTACATATTGATTTATAGAACATTTCAAAGTATGGCTTCAAGAAGTGTTCTTCCCAAATGTCGGTGAGAAAAGTGTGCTTTTAATAGACTCATGGAGTGGACATTGCCCTAGTGTTGTCACGGAAGTTACACCACATAACAAAGAAATTGTTACAATGATCATACCGAAAGGAACAACAGGGAATATCCAGCCACTTGATGTCTTCGGATTTAGAATTTGGAAAAATTATGTCAGACATTTTTCAGACAGTGTCATGTTACTTGATTATGATTTAAGTCTACATTTACGAAATAATATAATCAAGCTGCAATCTCTAGTACATAATCAATTATCATCTCCGAGGTACGAAAATTTATTTCGATATGCCTGGTTCAAAAGTGGGTACATAGAAGAACGACCTGAGCATTTCGAAAATCCCGTTGAATTCGCTTTTGGTATGTCATCTCAAACACAATGTGAAATTGAAGGCTGCACAAATGTGGCTGTAGTAAGATGTTCATGGTGTAAAAAGTCACTTTGTTTCAAACATTTCTTCGAAGAACATCATTACTGTTCAAAATATAATCATTAAGTTCAGGAATGATAATTGAAACGAAAATTTGAATTGGAATCTATTTTTACTACATGAAAGATTTTAGCGCCTATGTATAACCTATATATATATATTTGTGTACAGACCATGTGTATACAAAAATAAAAAATCGTGAAGCTCACGACCACCGAAGATGTAGGAGTACTCAATTTTTCATATAATTAAAAAGCCGATGTACATGCGAAATAAATATTATTTAGCATATAAGTCGATACGCAATGATAATGAGACCAATTGAATTGAATTTTATCATTTAAGTGCGTAAAATGAAATTTGAGATTTTAGGGGTGTTTTACCCGCTTAATTTTTTTTATTGGAAAAATCTAGACACATTCACTATAATTTTTTTTTGCTTTTCAAAATGTTGGTTTTTCCATTGAAATCGAATGACAATTTTTCTTTTATACAAAAAATTATGAATGTCAGGGGGTGGTTCACCCCCCTGCAGTAAGTAAGGGTGCATAAGAAGTTGAACATTATATACAGGTTATTTGACGTGAAAAACGTTTTGCAATTGGTTTCGTTACGATCGGTTGAGTGCTTCTATATGAAACACTCTACCAGATGCAAAACATGCCCAACTTTGGGGGTTGATTTCACGCCTTAAAAATAATTTTGAGCCAATAAAAATAATAGGTGGTCTTATTTTTCGATAAGCTACATTTTATAAAAAAAATATTGAAATCGGAAGGGGACAGTGCTCAAAATGAAATTTGACATTTTAAGGGTGTTTTACCCCCTTAATTTTTTTAATCTGAGAAAAACCCAAAAATACGTCAATTTTATTTTTTTTGCTCTGCAAAATGGCGTTTGTTTTATTGAAATCGGATTGCAAGTTTTTTTTATACAAAAGAATTCTGGATATTCGGGGGTGAATCATCCCCATGTAATAGGGGTGCATAAGAAGTTGAACATTATATACAGGTTATTTGACGTGAAAAACGTTTTGCAATTGGTTTCGTTACGATCGGTTAAGTGCTTCTATATGAAACACTCTACCAGATGCAAAACATGCTCAACTTTGGGGGTCGATTTCACCCCTTAAAAATAACTTTAAGCCGATAAAAAAAATTACGTGTCTCTTAATTTTCGATGGACTATAACATATATAAAAATTATCAAAATCGGAGGGGGACACCAAAGTACCTTTCCTTGTCAGTTACAAGTAGTGTGAGAGGTTTTATTCTGGGTCAAAATGACCTAATGGTAGTAACCATAGTCATCTTGATTACTAGTAGTGGGACCGGTTTTGTTCTGGGCCAAAATGACCCTATGGGAGTAACTGAGATTTTCTCGTTTACTAATAGCGGAAATGGTTTTATTCTGGGTCAAAATGACCCAATGGTAGTAACCGTAGTTTTTACGGTTATTAGTGGCGGGAGTGGTTTTAGGTTGGGGCAAAATGACCCAACGGTAGTAACCGCGGTTTTCTCGGTTACTAGTGGAGGGAGTGGTTTTATTGTGCACCAAAAAGACTCAATGGTAGTAACCGAGGTTTTCTCGGTTACTAGTAGCGGGAACGGTTTTATTCTGGGTCAAAATGATCCAATGGTAGTAACCGTAGTTTTCCCGGTTACTAGTAGTGGGAACCGTTTTATTCTGGGTCAAAATGAAACAATGGTAGTAACCGAGGTTGTCTTGTGTACTAGTAGCGGCAATGGTTTTATTCTGGGTCAAGATGACCCAATGGTAGTAACCATTTTTCGGTTACTAGTGGCGGGAGTGGTTTTAAGTTGGGTCAAAATGATCCAATAGTAGTAACTGCAGTTTTCTCGTTTACTAGTGGTGGGAGTGCTTTTATTCTGGGTCAAAAATACCCAATGGTATTACCCGAGGTTTTCTCGGTTACTAGTAACAGAAGCGGTTTTATTCTGGATTAAAATAACCCAATGGTAGTAACCAAGGTTTTCTTGGGTACGTAAAGTTACCTCAAAAAGAGTTCGGGGGAAAAAACCCGCGTCTGGATCAGTGTATTCAAAATATTTTACTACTATTTCACAGAATAGAGAATATTTTTTACGTCAAACCCAAGAAAAACTCTCTCTCTCTCACACTTTCTCGTTGCTGTTTTGCGTACCTGTGCCCTACCTCAATGGTCCGCCGTCTCACCTTTTTTCAAAATTTAATCGTTCTCTTTTCTCGATTTTCAATTCCTCCTTTCCCTCAGGCTCTAATCACTCACCTGCCCTCGGCCCGTCGTGTAGTCGACGAAAAAAATTGGGACGGACACGGACTAGACAAAACAACGGAAGAAATTGATTATGTTCTGTGTTAAACTCCTAGACCGACTCTAAGATTTAAACGTCTATCACTCGTAATCTGTATGAGCATAGCACTACGCGTCAAAATCGTTATACATACATATATAGAAGTTCATATAAGTGCAGGATGTATTGTCATAGATATGTAGTCGACGAGAACACCGAGTCATGAGAAAAGTGAGATAATAACGTGTATATAATACTCCAATAGTTTTTTCTCCCTTATTATTCGTCATAATCACCGTGATGAGAGCATTTTTTCAAGTACGTAAGAGGACAATAAAAATTTACGCGCTGGGTCTACTTGAACCAGACCAAAACCATTCCCGCCACTAGTAACCGAGAAAACCTCGATTACTACCACTGAGTCATTTTGACCCAGAATAAAACCGTTCCCGCTACTAATAACCGAGAAAACCACGGTTACTGCCATTGGGTCATATTGACCCAGAATAAAACCGTTACCGCCACTAGTAACTGAGAAAACCGCGGTTACTACGATTGCGTCATGTTGACTCAGAATAAAACCACCCCCGCCACTAGTAACCTAGAAAACCTCAGTTACTACCATTGGATCATTTTGACCCAGACTAAAACCGCTCGCGTTACTTGTAACCGAGTATACCTTGGTTACTACCATAGAGTCATTTTGACTCAGACCAAAACTGGTACTACTACTGGTAACCGAGTGAGCCTCGATTGGTACCATCGGGTCATTTTGACCCAAGCCGAAACTGCTGCCGGTACCAGTAACCGCGGAAACATCGATTGCTATTGTTTAATTTTAATTGAATAGTTAATGGAAAATATTTCCATTAATCATTTCATTTAAATGGTTAATGGCCAATGGAAATATTTTCCATTAACCATTTAATTAAATTGTTAATGGAAATATTTTTCATTAACCATTTAATTTTAGTGGTTAATGGAAATATTTTCCACTAACCATTTAATTTTAATGGTTAATGAAAATGGTAATGCATGAAAAAAAATAATGTATTATTTGCAACCTTGGTCACTAGACAGCGACCGCAAAACGTCAAAAAATGTGTGCGAAAAACGCACCATTTTTTTGATGCTACGGAAGAATAAAATATTAATATTTTCGATACGCGTTTTGCTACAGAGTTCTAAATAGTCATGATCGAAAGAAAAATAAAAATAAAAAATACGTGATCCCGCAACATTTTTCAAAACGCTGTAATTCATTAAATAAATATCGCCGAAACAATTTTCGGAAACTGTTCGAAACCGCTCTGCTTGCTGTAAAACTCTAGTAGCGACTCGTCTTTGACATTATATTATAGTATATGTAAATGTATTTGTCTCGAGTCGCTACCACGACTCTAGATAATAAATATGCGCTCCGAGACGCGAAAGACAGCGCGAGGCGCGACAACGGTAGAGGGAGCGGGAGAGAGTGAAAGGAAAAGGAATACGAAATGTATATAGATATATGGACCGGACATAGTAGAGTCTTATTTTCAACATATATATAACGCGAGGCACGATAGCGGTAGAGGGAGAGAGACAGAGCGAAGCGCGAAGACGGTAGAAAGAGAGAAGGGGAAAGAAACGCGATATATAGATATACAGACCGGGCATAACCGAGTCTTACTTTCAACATATATATAAAAAATAATGGTATCTTTAGAAGCAGGAGGCAGCAAATATATTAGTAAAATGGCATTAAATTTTCAATAAGTCTACGCGTTTTTAAATGGCGTCGAGTTGAAGTTCGAGCGTAACGGAAAACAGCCAAATCTCGAGTATAGAAACACGGCCCGACTTGCCTTCGCCGTTTGAACATTTCTTTGTATACTTGGTGTCAAGACGCTGCCGCGTCTCTAGATATTAATTGTTTATTAACTTTTACCACTTGTTCAAGTGCGAACCCAGCCGTTTTCCCTACTAGACAATTAAATTCACATTGAATTGGCTAACGATAAAAATCGTTGGAGACGAATGGATTCACTGTTGGAGAGTTCAGCGCGTATTGAATTACTCAATGGTAAAAATGGTTGAAGACAAACGAAAAACTATCGTTATTTCATATAAGCAATATTAATTGTTTATTAACTTCTACCGCTTTTTTAAGCGAGAACCCAGCCGTTTCCACAGTTGGAGAGTTCAATTCACATTGAACTACCCAACGACAAAAATCGTTGGAGACCTACGAAAGAACTATTGCTTCTTCGTATAAACAATATTGATTATTTATTAACTTCCACAGATTTTTTAAGCAAGAACCCAGCAGTCATAACCGCTGGAGAGTTCAATTCACATTGAACTACCTAACGACGAAAATCGTTGGTGATGTACGAATGAACTATCATTCCTTCGTATAAACAATTTAATTGATTATTGACTTTTACCGCTTTTTTACGCTAGAACCCAGCAGTTATCACCGCTGAAGAGTTGAATTCACATTAAACTTGCACCTATAAAAAACGTGGGATACACACAAACGAATCTTTCGTTTGAACAATAATAATAATTAATTATTAATTATCAATATTTTTTTATATGCGCATGCGTATACAGGCATCGCCTCGCGCACGAATTTCGAGAGAATCCTTTTTTTCGAGTGGAAGAGTTGCGAACGCACACACACATACACACGCGCGCGGCAAACGTCATTCATCGGATTCCTCGTGTTCACCCAGTGCGTTGAAACCTGATGGAAGACGCGCGACGGGATATCTAACGATAGTTTGCGGTAGCTCGTTGTGAGCTCTGTAGGACCGCCAAGAATGGGAGATAGCGGCGAAGGGTTTCGTCGACTGACCCATCCTCTTCATTCCCATTAACCGTTAACATTTAATGGTTAACGGGACAGACCTAGTTAGAATTTTCGAAAAATCGATTTTTTTTTTATTTTTATTTTCAAAAAGTAGAATCTCTTACGAACATTTTCCGCCCAGGTAAATGTAAATCGGACCATTATTCGCCGAAATACAAGACTTTGTAGCACGTCGTGTCTGAGCCATGCAAACCGTACTCAAAACTTTAAACGCGTTTTTCTCGAAACCATGTTTTTGAAGTCGGTGATCACTGTAGCTCGAGAACGGCTTTACCGATCGGGTTGAAATTTATATCACTTCTTCTATACATGGTAGTCCTCCATATGAACGAAGGATTTTTTTTTTGGATAATTATTTTTATTTTTAATAGCAAAAAATGGAACTGATATTTTGGTCAAAAAAACACTTTTGACTTTTAACGGCCGCCATTTTGTGAAAAATGGAAATTTTTCAAAACCCTTCGTTCAACTGGAGCATTATATCATTAACTAAAAATCCCCTCCGTTTTTTTTGTTTCAGATGAGCCGTTGCAGCGTGAGCTTGATCACCGCAAACCGTGTTTTTTTTTGCAGCGTCCTCGGCAATTGACGGTCACCAGCTTATTTCGATATGTATTGCGTTGAAAAAATTGCAACATATACATTACATATGTATCTTTTAAACGGAAGAACTTTTGTTGTGAATTATTTTATCGTTTGACCAAAAAAAAATCGGAAAAAAGGCCTTTTTTTTGACGTTCCAACTAGGTCTGTCCCGTTAATGAAAATAATTTCCATTAACCATTTAATTTCTATTAATCATTAAATGTTAATGGTTAATGTAAAATTTTTCTATTAACCATTAAATGTTAATGGTTAATGAAAATAATTTCCATTACCATTAACATTTAATGGTTAATGTTTAATGGAAATTATTTCCATTAGCCATTAAAAAAGTAATGATTAATGCATTACTTTTTCATTAAAAATTTCGCAGCCCTGCTCGAAGCCATCATCTGGAGCTGCCGAACTCGAGATGCGTCTCATAGCATCGGGAACATTCGGGAATCTTCGTCAATATCGAGGTTCAACGTTCGTCAATGTCGCGCTCGATCGAAATTCAAATAAGATAATATAATCATTATCGCGATCATCGAAATGCGAGTACAGGTAAGAGAACTACCGAAATTCCCGCGAGTAGGCGAAGGATGGGGGGTTAGGACCCTAGTCCACGTAACCGAGCTTTTCCCAATTATTGAGGACTTTCATTTTGGACAACAATGAGGACAGACGTCTTCTCTTAAGCTGTCGCCAACCCGATTAAAAATACGACCTCGCCGGAATTATCGAGCAGAAATTTCTGTGGTCTCTGTCCGGATTTCCACCTACGGAAACTGTAGCGGTGAGCCGTCGTCACGCTTTGAATTTCGTGAATTTTGTGTTTCGTTAGAGCTCTAATTTTGTGTTTGATATTTTGAGAATTGTGAGAATAAAGCGATATTGTTTCGGGGCACGTTCGCGTTTGGGGAGTTTTTAGTTAAAGTCAGGTTTCGCGGGATAAAATCTGCCGCGAGTATTTCGTTGTATTAATTATTATCGAAATGCCGAGAGGGATTCTACATTTATTTCGTCCCAATGAGTCTTAAATTTAATAAATAATTAAGTATCGAAATTTCACATTATCGTTAAGGCGGGAAACCAGTTTAGACGGGTCAAATAATCGACTTTTTTCTATTTCATATATTGGTAGTACAGCTATTCAAGAATATGTTGCCAAAATTTCAAAGCAAAACTCCGATTAGTTCCGGTGCTATGAGCACTTAAGTGACCGCCCATACCTGGCTCAATACCCCTGTATTACGGGATGATAGAGCGAGCGGGATTTCGGCAGATGTTCTTGATTGGCCTTGGGTAGAAGGTACTCGAACCTTTGGAATATTTCGACAGAGCGTCGAGTTTGGTCAGTTTAGCTCCGTCTTTCCTACCGAGTGTTAGAAGTAAAAATGTCAGCGTATCCGAAAGGTTATCGTGAGGGCAGCGAACGACGTGGTAGACCACGTAAGAGATCCTTCCAAGGAAATTAACACACCAGGAGTGAGTTAAGTGTTAGTGAAGATGGAAGTGCCAGCGCAAAAAAACTTTCGACTGCTGCCAGTGAGAATGTGACTGTAAATCCTGTACATGGTTATAGGCACATCGATTTTTTCACCGTATTCACTGGTTTGTCGGAAATTCTTATTTGTCGAAATTGCAAACAGAATGTGAAATTTCAAGAAACTGGAAAAGATGGCCTTGGTTTCAAGTTTGTTGTCGATTGCCACTGTGGATCGAGACAAATCAATTCAGGTCCTTTACTCAACACTGGATTTGAGATCAATCGCAGGATTGTATTTGTCATGTGGCTCTTCGGTGTTGGCAGACAAGGACTGAATTTATTTTGTAATTACATGGACATCGGCAATGGTATAGCTGAAGAAACTTACAATGTAATTTGCACTCGTATCCACGCCGCTGCGAAAAAAGTGTATGAATTCTGCTGTAAGAAAGCTGTTGAAGAAGAAAAGAAAGAGAACGAGAAACGCGAGACACCTACTCTAAATTTGAAAGTATCTGGTGATGGATTTGGAAGTATCTGGTTTTACGAAGCAGTTACTGCCAATCATGTATATATTGGAAGAACAAATCGAAAAATTCAGCAGAATATCTAGCATCAAAAGACGATCATGACGAAAAAAATTGCATGAAAATACATGAAGGCTCCGCGGGAAGCATAGAAGTGGAATCTGTGAAAATGATGTTCTTGAGATATGGTGTAAAATACGGCAATTATATCGGCGATGGAGATTCGAAAACATTCACAGCAGTTGTTAATTTAAATCCCTACGGTGATGAACTGACAGTTGTCAAAAGTGAATGCATAGGTCATGTTCAGAAAAGAATGGGAACTCGGCACCGAAACATCAGGAAAACTAAAAAACTGGGCGGAAAAGGAAAGTTAACAGAGGCTTTGGTGAAAAAGCTGAGCACGTATTACGGCTTAGCGATTCGAAGAAATGTAAACAGCATCGAAGACATGAAGAAGGCCATAATGGCAACTTTTCAGCACATGATATCCACAGACGACAATCCACAACACGATAACTGTCCAGAGGGAGAAGACAGCTGGTGCAAGTGGCAGCAAGCTAAGGCACTTGGAACGGAGCCTGAAGCGCACCCTGCCCCATTACACTCCGACGTTCAAAAAGAAATTCTTCCAATATACAAAGATTTATCGAGAGACGATTTGCTGACGAGATGTTTAGGCGGTCATATACAGAACGCTAATGAAAGTTTCAATCCGACCGTTTGGCGATTGGCTCCAAAGCACCTACATGCTGAAAATGGTCGAGGTTGCAGCATTCTTGGCTACTGCGTTATTTAATGAAGGAAATTCAGCCCTTCTAATGCTGATGAGCGAATTAAAACTCGTAATTGGCTCGCAGAGCTTCAATTTTGCCGGGAACATGGATGAGCAGCGCATGAAAAGACAGAATAGGCGCAGCTCGTTGGAGACCAAGGAAGCTTGGAAAGCTCGTCAAGAGGAGATGCGTTTGAAGAAGAAGAGGGGTTGCTATATGGTGCTGGAATAGTTGATTAACCGGTGAGCAGTTTATATTATTAATTGCTGCCTTGAATTTCTCGTTTTCACTACATTCGTTCTAAAAAGTTGTGTAAATATTCTTTATTCAATTACAATCTATATGAACTTAACTCTGGGATGATATTATTATTAAAATTTTTTTTTTTAATGCAAATCGGTGAAAAAACATGGTATAAAAACATGACATTGTGTTCAAACACCTCAAAAAAATGCAATTTTCAACATTTTGATCACAATTAGGTTCATATTCTTAGGAAATATGTTGTTAACGAAAAAAGAAAATCGTAATGATTGCAGATAAAAATTGTGACTTCAGGAATGCCCACCAGCAAAAAACTCGGATGGCGATCGTCCATGGACAGCAGCTTCTAACTCCACTATTTCCGGCGGAAATGACTTGAAAAAATTACAAAGTGTACTTCAAAACATGAATAAAAATCCTCCTAATTTAAACAAATTCTGATTATTAATTCCCTGTTAAAAAAAATCGAGAAAAACACCAAAATTTCGGCCTCCTAAACTGGTTTCTCGCCTTAAGAGAAAATCGTTAGGGCATTGCCTATACGATATTATTTGTGGAATTGAGTAGTGAATTTTCGATCATTATAATATTAATTTTTTTTTTATTATCATATTGATGGTTAATGAAAATGAATCTATTGATTGTAACCGAATTATTCTATAAGAGAAAGAGAATGTAAATTATACTTTATATTTTTTCGGAAATTATTTATCATAACAGTTTGTTCATCTTTATTTTTCATAATTAAATTTCTTTTCTTTAATAAAATAAATTTGTAATTCCTGAATTTTCGTGTGTGATTATTCTGTATAATTGTTTGACCCCGCCCCTCTACCACCATCGGTATAAAATTGCTATTGCCGGGAAAATACCTTAATTCGGTCTCGATAATTTCATATAAAGGCCATTGCCGGGTAAGTAGAGGAAAATTGCCCCCGGATTTTTTCCCACGAAATTTAGAGTACATATTCGAATATATAAGAAACAAATTCTCTGAAAATATTAACCACGACAATGCAAAAGTTTCAGAGAAATGATTTTTTTTTTAAACATTCAGAAAATATTTTTTATTTAGAGAACGGTTTGACCGATTGATTTGTATTTTTTTTTATACTTGTTATGATCAATAGTATTAAAAAAAAAATGGAACATCTTGCAAAAGATAAAGGGTTAAAAAAATGATGTTTCTTATTTTATTTTTTTCTACTATGATCCACTTGGAGTGCAATAACGAAACCTTTTTTATATAATCCTTGGACACTTTTTTAGACTATATAATTTTTTCGATACGATAGGTTTAGTACGCCGTAGTGAAAAAAATACAATGAATTTTATACTGATATATTCTATTGAATGTTGTTAATACTTCAAAATAGCGCGAACGAGTACTATATCCAATAACTAAACTTTAATCAATTTTGTAGAAAATTGAACTTAGGAACATCCAAATACCATTGGTTATAAGCTTTTGGGGATCTTAATCTTCGTCACTATCCTTCTCAATCACTTCGTTGATATTATCACTGCTCAACAGCTGACTCAATATTTGAGCCGGCCTGGAGATTTTTGATAAATATCTTTCATGAGCTAACAAGGAAACCTTCCCAGGTGTACCCCGCCGATGTTGTTCCGCTTGGAGTATGTTATTCTACATTGAAATCTAAGAGACACATTTTTTTTTGCGGAAACTCATATTTAAGGGGTGAAACACACCCTTAAAGTTGAGGTCTCCTAGGGGAGGTTGTTCAATTCCATATATATGCAGACAAGGGGGCAAAATCAAACCAATTGCATTCAATGCTTCATAAAAAGTTATGACTACTCGATTTTTTTCAGCCCTGAGGGGGTAAATAAGCCGAAGTTATTGGGGTTGAAAATTAAAAAAACGTTATAACAAATAGAATATGCTCGATATGGAAGTGAAAAAAATTGCATAATTAACAGTTTCAAAAGTTAAGAGATACATGTTTTTGCATTTTTTGAAAAAATGCATCCTTAAGGGTGTACTACCCTTACATCCGAATACCTTTAATTTCTGTAGATACGTATTTTTTTAAGTATCGATCTGCTAGAAAATATTTTTTTGGATATAGAACATATCGTGAAATTGTTTAAAAAGATTGTCATCAACATAAAAAAAAAATCCCTTCAAAATAATCGATAGAACATATGATTCAGGCATTGCAGATAATGAAAATTCTTTTCTTGAGAGATCGAAAAGTAGCTTTTTTCGCGATTTTGTTTCAACCGAGTTTTTGATGTTTCATTAAATCACTCTTAAAGAATAGAGGATGAATTCTTAACGTTATTTTCATTTTTTACACTGTATTTTTTCTATCATTGAAAATGTCCTATAAAAAAACGATGTACACGATTCTAGCCGTAATTATTGTCTGAAACAAAATTTTAAAATGATTATTAATTTACATGTGTGTCACTATTTTGCTATGGAGGGTTTATTTTTATTTTTATTTCTGTATTTTTTATTATCAAAAAACTGTTGAAAAAATCGGCTAAATTCGTTCTCGCTTTGTTAGAGAAAAAGAAGTTTGTTATACACGTGATGTTTGTTGTTACAATCACGTAGCAGTAAATGAACTGATATGTTTTATCATTTCGAACCTTACTTTGTATATGTTCGTTAGCCCTGCTTATTAGCTGTCTAATTCTTCGAGTTGATATTCTACTTCACCTATCATTGAAAGTAGTTTCAAAATACGTTGATAAGAAATATATAACTGTTATCTGCCTCTGCCTCTCTTATTTGACATATGATGGCCTGTGCTACGCTTATAAGTCGCGTTCTTCAGAAATTGCTTCAATTCGATAAGTGCGAGTTAGAAGGAATTTATCTCGTGATAAAATAATATCAACAATCAAAGGCGTGTATAACTCGGTGTTTTGTTTACAATCAAAAGTTGTTAAAAGTTCCATAGGTTAAGAAATCAAGTGTATTTATTATCAAAAATGAAAGTGAATCCGCTTAATGTGATATGATTAGTTTTGGCACATTTTCAAGCCCTAAATATACCTGAAAGCCCTATAAATAATGATGAAATACAATTAAAAGAAAGCATTGAAAATATATTAACGAATGCTGTGCAAGATTACATGGGCGTCGAAACAATCGTAGAAGATTCATTATATTTCCAAGAACCTTACAAAGATTGGGATATGAAAATAGTAGAAGACGAAGAATGGGGATCGGCAATCAATGATCCAGTACTACCCCCGGATGTTTGTACTACTGATGATGAATCTGTTTCGTACGAGTATAAATCGAGGGCAGTCAACTATTAGAGAAGTGGAAAACTAAAAATTTGAGCCTATCAAGCGTTAAACAAAAATTTAGAAAAGTACAATCAGTGACTCAATTAAAAAGATGGGCTAAATATTTAAATAAAGGTGGAACTTATAAAGAAAAAATAGCTAGAATTTGCGAGCACACTTTAGCCAATTTTAAAGCTGCCGTTGATGCTGGTCTTATGGTACATGACATCGACTTGGAAAAATGTGCAATGCAAGCACAAAAAGAAATCGGTCATGAAGATGTCCGTTTTAAGGCGTCAGACAAGTGGGTACACTCATTTAATAAAGCTCACAGGATTGCTTCCAGAAAAATTAGTAAATTATCACAAAAAAAGTATTGAAAATGCAGACAATCTGCGAAAGCTTGTTGAACAATTTGTTTCTGAAGTGAAGATCGATATAGAAGAATATGGGTTATCGAACGTCTACAATTCGGACCAAAGTGGTTTCCAATTAGAAATGCATTCTGGAAGAACATTAGCGATTGAATGAGAGAAACAAGTTGAATGCCTTGTACAATCAATTGCTTCTACAACACATAGTTATACGATTCAGCCCACTATAGCAGGTGACGGAAGGCTTCTTTCTCCGCTATTCCTGGTTTTGAAAGAACCAAGTGGTAAATTTGGTCCAATAGTGGAATCGTCACTATTCAAACCAGAAAACGTTTACATAGAAGTATCGAAATCTGGATAACTCACTTCAGGCCATAATAAAAATTATTTTTTTAGAGAATACAGTTGTTCTACCCAACAAGAATAAGAGTAAAAAATAATTATGAGAAAAAATTTTGATACAAAAAAGATTTCAAACGCAAAAAATTAGATTGAAAAAAAAATTCGGCTGAAGTACTTGGCGAGTTGTAACCATAAGTGATATATTATGTAAATTAAGCGAAAAAACTCACCAAGTACTTCGGCCGAAATTTTTTTTCTATCTAATTTTTTGCGTTTGAAGTCTTTTTTGTATCAAATTTTTTTCTCATAATTATTTTTTATTCTTATTCTTGTTGGGTAGAACAACTGTATTTTCAATTCGGTGAAAGTGTTTTTATTGGATTTTAATAGGTTTTAATGTGTTTGACTATTAATGCTTTTATCATTTTTATTTATTTAATAACTTTTTGTGAAGTTTAGACTTAATTTTTGGGCATGTTTGAATTGGCATCTTTTGTGAAATTATGGTTTAATTGATGAATTTTTGCGAGGCTCTTATAACTTTTTGTGAGGTTCTAATTTATTGAGAAAATTTTTGTGGGGTTCTCCTATCATTTTTTGAGAGATTTGATATGAATCAGAGAATTTTTGCAAGGTTGGTTCTCTTGGGAGAAAATCTCTTTTATAATTTTTAGTGAAGGTTTTGTGTCGAAACTGAGATTTGTTACCGGACAAACTATTTGGGAGGAGTAAATGTACTTGTCTCAACTTTTTTTACAGCATTTATGCTGTTTTTTTGCGGGGATTTGTTGACTTTTCTATGGAATTCATACCTTGTCAATTAAATATGTCTATATTGTATACGTACTTGGGTGATACAAAAAAATCAGCATTTTTTTTCGGTGTTGCAGCAAAATATAATAATATTTTATCAAAAAGTGATTCTATCAATAATTTAATCCTTAATAAAAAATTTAAAGGCCGCTCTAGTGATTTTTTTCTGATTTCGGCTAACTCAAAATGGATACATGATCGAATTTCGAGCTACTCTATCGCTACTATATCGGGACTAAAAATGCATTGTGAAATAGTTCTCTAAGAAGTGTTCAAGTGAATTCAAACTTCGTAATTAACCGTCAGAACTATACAATTATTAGATTACTTAAAAACTTGTAGTAGATCTGAAAAGATACGACGTATAAAAGAACCACGAACAAATAAGAACTCATTTTTTTTTAAAGGCCGCTCTAGCGATTTTTTTCTGATTTCGGCTAACTAAAAATGGATACATGATCGAATTTCGAGCTACTATATCGCTACTATATCGGGACTAAAAATGCATTGTGAAATCGTTCTCTAAGAAGTGTTCAAGTGAATTCAAACTTTGTAATTAACCGTCAGAACTATAAAATTATTAGATTACTTAGAAACTTGTAGTAGATCTGAAAAGATACGACGTATAAAAGAACCACGAACAAATAAGAACTCATTTTTTTTTAATTTTGTAAAAAAAATTGTTCAAAAAAATATTAGACCGAAATATACATACCAACAGAAATAAAATGCACTAAGTTTTCGAATTTAATAAAAAATCTAAATAAAACAAAATTCTCGGAGCAAAATAAAGTATGTAAATTATACGTCGAATAAAAAAAAAAATTGTTAGGAAAAAAAAATCCGTATCGAACAATATTCCATAAATAATTACACCGAAAAAATACTTCAATAGCATCAAAATGTACTTAAAGTTTTTGAATAAAAGAAATCAAAACGGAACGATATTTTGAAACAAAAAAAGGTATGGGCACAGAATATCGAGAGCAAACGTTCGATTAGAAAAAACAATTTCGGCAGAAGTACTACACCAGTTTTTTTTATAACGTTTATTGATTACGAATTTTATATCATCAGCAATTGGTAACAAAAAAGAAATTGTTGAAGTACTTATGAAATTCTTTTCTTTTAACTCAAAATGGTTTCGCATCACTTGCTTCTGTTTTGAGCTGGTTTCATTCTGATTGTTTTTTTTTTCATTTCAAAACTTCAGATGCATTTTATTTCTATTAGAATATTTCTTCATATACTTAATCTCTTTCTGAATTTGCGAAATAATCAAATTTATGCTGACAAAGTTACCGACTAAAAAAATTTGGATGGAAAAAAAAAATTTCGACCGAAGTACATAGCGAGGTTATGACAACCTTTATCAATTATGCATAGTACATTGTGTACATTTAGTAATAAAAAATGAGCGAACTACTTTAAGCCAATTTTTTTCCAATAAAAATTATTTTTTTTATTTAAAAATTATTATTTCTTTTTTTTATTATAATTTATACAATGTGCTTGATTCCATTCAATTTGCTTAATTCATTCGTGATTACAAACTTGCCAAGTACTTCGGCCGAAATTTTTTTTTCAATCTAATTTTCTTCTTTTGAAATTTTTTGTTGTATCCGAATTTTTTTTCATTCCATTTTTCTATTCTTGTTCTTTTTGCGTAGTACAACTGTACTGTAGCACATACATATTTTTAATTAATTGGAAGATTTTTTATAAGAAGTTAATAGGCTTTCATGTTTTTACTATTAATGCTTTTATAGTTTTAATTTATTTTTGTAAAGTTTAGACTTCATTTTTGTCGAATTTGAATTAGCATCTTTTGTGAGATTATGATTTGATCAGTAAATTTTTGTGAGGATGTCTTATAACTTCTTGTAAGTTTCTAATTTATTGAGAACATTTTTGTGGGGTTCTATAATTTTTTGAGAGATTTAATGTGAATGAGAGAATTTTTACAAGGTTAGTTGGTTTGGGAGGAAATCTTCTTTATAACTTTTGTTAGGGTTCACGTTCAGAAGGAGATTTTTTACCGGAACACCTATTTGGGGGGAGTAAATGTACTTGTCTCAACTTTTCTTACGGCATATATGCTGTTTTTTTGCGAGGATTTGTTGACTTTTTTGTATGAAATTCATTGCTTGTCAATTAAACATGGGTATATTGTGTACGTATCTGAATGTTATAAAAGAATTAACATTTTTTTCGGTATTGCAACAAAATTTGGTAACATTTTATCAAAAAGTGATTCTCTCAAGAATTGGATCCTGAATAAAAATTTTAAAGGTCGCTCAAGCGATTTTTTAATTGTTTCTGCTAAAAATGGATACATCATCGAATTTCGAGCTGATGTATCGCGACTATATTCGGACTAAAAATGCAATGTGAAATATTGATCTAAGAAGTGTTCAAATGAATTCCATCTTCGTAATTAACCATCAATATTTATAAAATTATTACATTACTTAATACGTATAGTAGTTCTAAGAAGATACGATGCATAAAAGAACAACGAACACGTAAAAACCTGATTTTTTTTAATTTTGTAAAACAAAAATTTGAACAGATAGTACACCGAAACATGCGTGCCAACAGATCAACGGATCGGAAAATATTCCATAAAAAATGATGCCGAAGAAATACTCCAATAGCATCAGAATGCACCGAAAGTTTTAAAATAAAAGTACTCATAACGAAATGAGATTTTGAAACAAAAAAGTATGCGCACGAAATTTCGAGAGCAAACGTTTGATTGGAAACAAGAATATTGGCCGAACTACTACGCGAATTTTTCTTTTATAACGTTTATTGATCACGAATTATATCTTATGAGCAATAGGTAAAACAAATTGGTGAAGTACTTATGATTTTTTTTTCTCCAATCAAATATCTTTTCGCTCAAAATTATTTCACATCACTTGATTCCGTTTTGGGTTGCAAGTGCAAATAGTATTTTCATATATTTAAGGTCTCTACCACTCTAGGGTGATTCAAAACCATATATAATTCAAACCTAGGGTGGTATCATACACCATTCTCTCAGTTATATAGAAATGAAGAGAGTAGTTTCCAAATAAACGTTATTATTGCATGCAAGGGACATTTTATGGTAAAAGAGAAGAAGGAAGAGGCACCGTTTTCGACTCTGTTCTAGAGTTTACGTTCAGAAAATGGATTGTTGGGGCTAGGGTTAATAAAAAAAATTATTTATTTCGGCTCTATGCAAAAGTTTATTTATTGAATTATACTTTATTTTTGCATTATCACTCTTCTATATATACATATAAAAGTCACTTTAACCAAAAGTTGAAACTGACCCCGATCTTTATAACCTCACGACAAAGATATTAAATAATCATCGAATACGAGTTTATCATACACCATTCTCTTAGTTATAAAAAATAAAAACGGAGAATGGTTTGCAAATAAACCTTATTATTGCATTCGAGGAACATTTTATGGTAAAAGAGAAAAGGTATCATTTTCGACTCCGTTGTAGAGTTAGATGTGGAAAATAAAAATTACAGGCTTAAAAATAATAAAAAAATACATATTTGTTCAAGCACTGTTCGAAAGATGATTGAAATGAATTGCACTTTATTATTTTCGCACTATCACTTTCTTATTATAATAAAAGTCACTGTAGCCAAAAGTCGATCGAAGCTAACCGCGATCTTTATAACGTCATGACTGTTCAAAAATATAGTACGGTTGTCGGTTAGCTGTCATATCCAGTGATCGTTTGAATATTACCAGAGTTTTACCAATATCACTAGTGTCACTAGACAACGATTGCGAAAAAGACAGTTGCGCATCAAAATGGATGCGAAAAAATGCTCAATTTTTCGGCACAACGAAAAAAAAAACATTAATATTTTTAATACTATTTAAGCTACAAGGTTCTAATTAGTGGCGATCGAAAGAAAAAAAAAATATATGTGAACTCAAATGAACCTTCAAAATGCTGTAATTTAGTTTATATTTAAGAAACAATTTTTGAGAACAAGTAGAATCACGGTCCTTCTGGTAAAAGTGTCTTGTGTGACTCGCTTCGTAAATGTACTTGTCTCGAGTCGCTACCGCGACTCTTAATATATATATGAGTACATCCATTGGTTTTCGAGCATTTTCTCGGGAGGGTCTTTCGAATTTGCTGAAAATTGGGTACTTCGAAGTACCTCAAAAACTATCGCTAAATACCAAATTTCAACTGTCTAAGTGCCCAAGGTCATGAGAACCAGCGTTTTAAAAGTCTAAAAATAACCATATTTAGCCTATCTTCAAAATGGTGATTCACGAAAACCTCACGTTCAATTTGAATGATACAAGTCACATTTTGTTCAGTATACCATCTAGTTTGTAGAAAAAAAAATTGAGTCACCTAAGCCGAAAAGCCTTTTATCCCGACTACGTTAAATAACTTGAAATTTTCAATAATATGATGATTTTAAAATTGTCGCCACAAATTCATTTTTAATCTCACTGACTTCTAGCATGGCTCATTTTTTTCGTTCTTTTATATCCTTCAAGGGAATGCGGCTAAAAATTTCATTTGCGTAAAGGAACTCAGAGATATTTCATTTCAAAGTTAGTCATTTTTGAAATATTACGAAAAATCGCTGACTTTTACCTTACACTACGCATTTCCATCAACTTCAATCGTTACCAAAATTTAGGTGAGAGTTGTTTTTTATATCTAGAAAGACTCCCCTTAAGGAATTTCTTGGCCCGAACTTCCATCACTCTCTACAGCCTGCTGAAGATCACAATAATTCTGATTACTTTTGAGTTAAAAAATTAACAATGAAGTGCTCATTACTTTTTTTTTGGAGATTATTTTACGCACATTTCAATAGGGTCAAAGCATGAAAATAATTTTTATACGTGAATACAAGAAGCCAAAATTTGTCGCAATTTACTTTCAATGCAGCTCATCGCTTTTATGCTAATCTGATTTTATAAATGTGAATGCTGGTAAATTTAAACGCCACTCATTGGGTTATTTCCTTTTATTTAATTCGACTCAGAAACACAAGAATATATAAAACTCCAAATGGAAATTGCCATTTACCTAAATTCATTTGGGAGCATCAAATGTATACTAGATTTAATTAATATTTTTACGATTATATCAATACACATGAAAAATCCAATGTTTACGCCACACACAGTCTACGCAATATCCACTTCGTTGACGCAGCCCAATTTAAAAAGACTGAGGTTATAATTGTATCAATTGAGGAATTGAGGTTATACTACACTTTTGAATTGAGGTTATGAGAGGTGTTGACATGGCATATATATATTACAAAATTGTACTTTGCGATCGCAGCGCCTCTCATTTTCTACCGATTTTTGGGTACACTTCTTGTACGGTGTGTTCACTCCTCTCTAGTCTCCCTGGCCTAGACACCGGTATCCAGGAGTAACATAAAGAGACACAGCTGACCAATAGGGGCCGTGCGTGAGCAATAGAGAGCAGCACCACCGCCGATGTGCGCGATCTCTCGTGTCTAAATGTGCAATTTGTGCGGTGTTATTTTGGCTTTGAATAATAGGAATAAAGACAAATTTTACGATTAATAATGTTAAAAATGAGCAATTAAGGTTGTTAGCTCATGATTCACGATCGTGCTGGGGGCTAAAATTATATAAAAATTTAAAAAAAATGTGGCTCAAGGTATATCTCAAATGTCGTAGAAACACAAAGCACGGGCGACGAATCGGCCATATAATTCATTCCGTTTGTTTCTCGCTCTTTCATGCGAAATGGGCAGCGCTTTCGGGAAAAGAACAGTATTTCAAAAATGGTCAATCTTCTCGAAACCAAAATGGTGTGTGAGAGCTGCCCTGCATTTACCAATATCTTTTTGATGAAGCGAAACAAACAAATCAATTTTGTATCGTAAATCAATTAAAATATCTTGTCGCCCGCGTATACGCGCTTGATTACTTAACACTTAGCTAATGTAGAAATTGCCCACTTCGTGGCGTTGTAAGCACCACGCACGGCCCCTATGGGGGTTGAGTAGATACACTCAAATAATTATTGCTTTTTTCACTGATAACTGGATGATGCGAATAATACATTACTTATTTTACGAAAATGATTCAATTTTAAATTATGAGAAAATAACGTTTCTGAACGAATCTAAACAATGTGATTCGTAAAAATTAAGAGCTTGTCTATCATAATTGGAAAAATTTATGTATTTTTATTGAAGTATTGAAACGATGTTTTTATTTTAAAAGAAATAAACATAAAATAATTTAAAGTAAAAATTTTGACTTAAATATGCTTTTTATAACGTGATAATAATGTTAAAAATTTCTTTACAGTTTTTAACGCAATATTAGCTTAAAATTAGTATGACCGTATTGAAATGTGCGTAAAATAATCTTCAAAAAAAAGTAATGTACACTGCATTATTAATTTTTTAACTCAAAAGTAATCAGAATTATTGTGATCTTCAGCAGGCTGTAGAGAGTGATGGAAGTTCGGGCCAAGAAATTCCTTAAGGGGAGTCGTTCTAGCTATAAAAAACTACTCTCACCGAAATTTTGGTAACGATTGAAGTTGATAAAAATGCGTAGTGTAAGGTAAAAGTCAGCAATTTTTCGTAATATTTCAAAAATTACTAACTTTGAAATAAAATTTCTCTGAGTTCCTTTACGCAAATGAAATTTTTAGCTGCATTCGCTTAAAGGGTATAAAAGAACGAAAAAAATGAGCCATGTTAGAAGTCAGTAAGATTAAAAATGAATTTGTGGCGACAATTTTTAAATCATCATATTATTGAAAATTTCAAGTTATTTAACGTAGTCGGGATAAAAGGCCTTTTGGCTTAGGTGACTCAAATTTTTTTTCTACAAACTAGATGGCATACTAAACAAAATGTGACTTGTATCATTCAATTTGAACGTGAGGATTTCGTGAATCATCATTTTGAAGATAGGCAAAATATGGTGATTTTTAGACTTTTAAAAGGCTCGTTCTCGTGACCTTGGGCACTAAGACAGTTGAAATTTGGTATTTGGCGATAGTTTTTGAGGTACTTCGAAGTACCCAATTTTCAGCAAATTCGAAAGACCCCTCCCGAGAAAATGCTCGAAAACCAATGGATCTGCTCATATATATATATATATATATATATATATATGCGCGTGCGTGTGTGTGCGTGCGTGTGTGTGTGTGTGTGTGCGCGCGCGCGTGTGTGTGTGTGTGTGCGTGCGTGCATGCGTGTGCGTGTGCGTGTGCGTGTGCGTGTTCGTGTGCGTGTGCGTGTGCGTGTTCGTATGCGTGTGCGTGTGCGTGTGCGTGTGCGTGTGCGTGTGCGTGTGCGTGTGCGTGTGCGTGCGCGTGCGCGTGCGTGCGTGCGTGTGTGTATGTGCGTATGTGTGTGTGTGTGTGTGTGTGTGTGTGTGTAGTTATGATGTTGTTTAAACCAGAGAAATGTATTATCTTATTCTTTTATTCTTATTTTTGGTCCAATAAGAGCTTCAAATGGAGTCATACCAACACTCCGTTGATGTGTACTATTGATTCTCAATTGCACGCGGTCAACATATTTATGCCATTTGTCAGGTTCCTCCGTTTATAATTTGGCAAGTACTGGAATAATTATTCTGTTTAACCTCTCAACTTGTCCATTTCTACGAGGGATTCGTGTAGTAATAAAAACTTGTTGAATCTGTTCTTCTGAACAGTAATTTTTAAAGTCCGATGACATAAAAGCACCTCCTTTGTCTGTGATTATTCGAGCTGGATTACCAAATGTTTTTTGTTGAACCGTTAATCATGTAATTACTTCCTTTGCATTGACCCTTTTGGTAGGATATAGCCAAATGAATTTTGTAAATCCATCTATTATGACCAATATATGTTTGTATAATTTGCACGTAGCTGGCATTTGTCCGAGGAAATCCGCATGATAATTATTCAAAGGTATATCTCCTTTCGGAATAGGTGATAAAGTTCCTTCTTTTTTCCTTTTTTCTTTTCTGATCTTTACTCCGAAGTGTTCATTTTCGTGTATTCTACGTATAGTTTCCGTTTGCATGCTAGTCGGCAATAATATGACTTTCTTTAACCCGCATTTTTTTCATCACGTCATCTTCAAGTAAATAATCTTCATAGAATTCCTTCTGTATTATCTGTTTGGTTACTTTTATTCTTTCTTCTTTTTCTTGTTCTTTTCGAATCGTAGTTATCATTTTGCCTTCGATGACCATAACTGGAAAACGACTTAATGCATCTGCATGCTTCATCCTGTTTCTTGATCGATGTTCTACCTTATACTCGAATTCTTCTAACGCCATTACCCATCTTCCAACTCTTGGTGGCAAAACACTTTTCTGTAGAGTTTTCATATATGCCGCACAATCTGTCACTAGGTTGAATTTTATTCCGAGTAAGAATACTCTGAACTTTTCGAGTGCTTTGACGATTGCAAGAACTTCAAGCTCATAAGTTGGGTATTTCTTTTCGCAATCTGAAGTTTTTCTACTAAAGTAGTTTACTGGATGAAAAAAATCGTTGTAAGGATTTTTTTGTAGTAATACCGCTCCATATCCATTTCTGCTGGCATCAGTATGTACTTCTGTTATGGCTTCGCGGTCGTATATTCTTATAGGAATTGAAATAATAACCACTTCATTGCGTCCGACTTTTATATTTTATTTCTTACGTCTGTCTGTTTACAATCTCCCCGACGTAATACCCCCGCTCGCATCATCGTTACCAACGTCACTCAGCTGTTACAATATGATAGCAATAATAATAGTACAAGCCACGCATACTCCTACAAATTCTGCCAGCCTGACGTGAGTTGGCCCTCCAACTCTTTAACACCTAATGTTCGTATTAAATTCATTTAAAGAGAATAAAACAATTTTTTAAATTTCACAAACATAGTGTTGATTCATAATAAAAAAATAATATAATTATTTAACATCAAGCCCGATCTCAACTCTACACGTTTTCTTTGTTGTACACTGTACTGTCAATAAGCCATGGACGCATGTTACTTGCTTCCCAAATTCCTGCGTAGGGTCTTTGAGTATTCTGGCAGCCACTCACATCTGCGACTTTATATCGATCATTTTGGAGAATTTCAGTCACTTCGTACGGCCCTTTGAATCGAGGAATCATTTTTTTCGATACACCCGTAGTATTATCGAAGTTCTTGATTGAGATCAAATCCCCAACTTATACGTATGAGCTTTTTTATGCCTTTTATCATGTGCTTCTTTTTGACGAGTTTGAGCTTGAACCTCCTCTCGGACAGCTTGCAAACGATTCTTTTCGAGATTGCGGTTATCCTCACGTACATGGTTGTAAACAAAATCTTTAACTACATCAATATTGCGACCTCGCTGGTCAATTCCAAACAACAACTGGCTGGGGGTTTTTCCCGTCGATCGATTGACTGTGTTATTCATGCTATACTCAACTTCTCCTAGTACCTTATACCATTGCTTACCGTTTGCGTTATTAATTATTTTAGCGAGCATCGGTGCGAGTACTCGATTTATGCGCTCGACCTGCCCATTTGCCTGTGGCGAGCCTGTAGCTATGAGTACTTGTTTTATTTTGTACTCCTTGATAAAATCATCAAATTCTTTTGAAGTAAACGCACTCCCGCGGTCCGAAATGATCACCTGGGGTGTACTATAACTTCGAAAATATTGCTGTAAATGCGCGATCACCTCTTTTGAACATGTAGTCTTAGTAGGATACAAGCGGATAAATTTTGTGAATCCATCTACCAACAAAATGTATTTTTTTACTGCTACCCGATGATCAACCGGTCCGAAGTGATCGATATGCAAAGTATTACACGGGATGCTTCCTTTAGGGATAGGATGTAGAAACCCTTCTTTTTTCCCCGATTGCGGTGAGAATGAAATGCACTTGAGACAGTGTCTTACATGCTGCTCACATTTCTCGCGTATTTCAGGAAACCAATAAGTACGTCGAATTGTCTCAATCATTTTACCAGCACTTATATGACCCGTTTCATTATGATAATGAATTAAAACATTGGTTTCCATTTGCTGAGGTACCACGAACAACAGAGAATCTCCCTGTTTTTTATATACCAAACCATCGCGTAATTCGAATATAGGGTCTTGACCTCTTTCCAGCTTTTGAGTAATGTCCCGTATCTTAGAATCCTTGCTTTGGCATACCCTGAGATTCCATTCAAAAGGATTGTCCTCTATTACCAAAATGCCAGACGACCTACTTAATGCGTCGACATGTCTCATATTAGTACCTGGTCAATGAATAATCTTAAAGTCAAAACTTTGCAATTCGATACTCCATCTAGCTATCCGATTATTAATATCTCGTTTTTCCAAAGTTTGAGTAACCGCACTACAATCAGATACAATGACAAAGAGAATACCCTATAAATATACCTGGAATCGCCGCAATGCGTAAACTATTGCGAGTGTTCCAAGCTCAAAACTATGGTATCGTGATTCGACTTCTGTTGTTCGCTTACTGAAATAGAACACTGGGTGCATATTTCGACTTGGATTAAGCTGCATTAAAACTGCCCCGAAACCGTGAGCACTTGCATCGCAATGCAATTCCGTCGCTGCATGCGGATCGTATATAGCCAGAATAGGAGCCTCTGTAAGCTTTCGTTTCAAAATGTCGAAAGCTTCTTTTTCACGGGCACCGAAGACAAAAGTTACATCTTTTTTTAATAAATTATATAGAGGTTTCGCGATAATCGAAAATCCTTCTATAAACTTCCGAAAATATGATGCCAACCCGACAAAGCTATGAACCTCTTTGGTTGATCTAGGTTCAGGGAAATTTTGAACTGCTGTTACCCCACTTTTTGTTGGACTTAATCCTTCTTTAGTGACTCGATACCCCAGGTAATCAATTTCGGTGCACAGAAAAACACATTTATCAAGTCGCAGTTCTAATTTGTTCTCAACCATTGTATCTAACACATTTCCAATAGTTTTGAGATGCTCTTCAATTGTTTCAGTCGCAATTAAAATATCGTCCATGTACACTATAACCTGTCCGGATTTTATCAAGTCAGCCATTACCTCATTTATAAACGTTTGAAAACATTGCGGCCCTATCTTCAAACCAAATGGCATTCGTACAAACTCTAACTGTCCCATCGGGGTTACGAAAGAGGTATACCGAATTGATTCAGGAGCCATGGCGACGTGATAGAAACCATCCTTCAAGTCTAAAGCGCTAAAATATTTTTTTCCTCGTAATTCGCCTAATTGATCTTCGATCAAGGGTAAAGGGTAGTTATCCCTCGCGATAATTTTATTCAAAGCTCGAAAATCAATACACATCCTAACCTCGCCTGACTTTTTCCTTGTCAATACTATCGGAGACGTATACTCAGACGTGCTTTTCCGGATTATTTTTCTTTCAATCAATTTATCCAATATATCTCTCACTTTTTCTTTATCCATGTAAGCGAGTCTTCTCGGCCCAAACTGAATAAGCTGATCGTTCTTTAAAATAATATGAGCTTCCGCGTGCACTTTTGGATTGCTTGGACGTTCGGGTTTTCCGTAATGATCGCTAAAAATAACCTCGAATTTCCCACGGTCAGACTGCAAAATATTTGGATTGACTCGAAGATTGTCGACAGCAAATTTCGGTTCAATTTCTATATTCAAAATTTCTGACACCACTTTATCATATATTGGACTCTTTGTCAATACATATCCAAATAATTTCAACGTGTCCCTTCCCAACAATACCGGTGTAACCATCGTGTCATCCGGAACGATCCCAAGTGTAACGATTCTAATATCATTTTCCAAAGTAACGCGAGCTGAATCTACTCCGATTACCAACACTTTCGACTGATTTAATCCATGGTATCTTTGCCAATCACTATCAGAGGGCTTTATACTTTTACTATCCACGAATTGTTTTTTTATCAAACTAACCGGACATCCCGTATCTATTCTAACCACCAAAGAGAACTTATCTGTCTCCTTTATATCAAAATCCGCAATTCTTTGGAAGTCGTCTGTTATTTCAGTCTCTAAATCAACGAAACAAATTTCGTCTTCCTCTTGATCTGCTTCCATATGGTTTTCTTGCTCATCATTGTTGTCGACGTAAGCCATCTGTCGTTCAGTCTTGAAAGTGCTACTGCCTGAAGATCCAGTGATATCTTTTGCTTTGGGAGTGACCTTGCATTCCCTTGCAAAATGACCAATCCCTTCACACCTGTAACACTTGATGACGCCTCGTGCCGTTGATTTACTTTTGTCCACTGTTTCCTTATTCGAAAATACCATTGCCGAATCGTGAAATGGCTCGGGTCGAGTCCTGAGTCTCGTGTCTCTGGTTGACGAAAAATCTTTTTTTACCCATTGTTTCGTTTGCTCAAGCTTGATTTTCCTGAATGCTTTGAAAAGATCATGAGTCAACGAAAATTACTGTATTCGAGCTTGATCCTTCAGATGTTCCGAAGGGATTCCATCGATGACGTAATCCACCATCTCTTCCTGCGCAATTGGAACTTTATTGCCAAGAATCAATTTTTCATGGCAATAGTCACTAAAAGTCTCGCTACGTTTCCATTCTCGAGCTTCAAACGCTCTCCTCAAATCGAGTTTTCCGGGTCTTTGGTCAAACATTGATTCCATTTCTTTCATTACTTCTTCAAGTGACATTGCAAAATGTTCAGCTCGAGAATGATATCAATCAAATGCTTTTCCGCGCAACTTAGACCCCACCATAATTTTAGCTGAATTATCATCCAATTCATATATAGTCCGAAGCAAATTTATTTGTATTCTCCATCTGTCGAAATCTTCGCCCGATCCATTATATTCACTGAGGAGTTCACTCACGCTTTTTATACTCGGTGGAGCGCGGGATCCTGTAGACACCGTGCTTGGTCTCGATGAAGCTCTTAACATATCATTTTCACGTCGCAGTAGTGCTATTTCCCGTTCCATTATCTCTCTTTCTCGTTGCGTCACATATGCCGATCTTTCATCAACGTCATCCCTGTTTTCAAGGACATGATGAACTGCCTTACGTTGACCTTCACGATTGTCGTCCCTGGTGCTCGACCGAATATTATTATCGTGTCGAGCCTCTTGCCCATCCCGATGAACATTATCATCAACTTGTGCCCTACCATGATCGCCATCATCTTCGTTATTATCTTCGGCCTCGTTGTCTTGTTCATTATCAGTGACAATTTGCTGAGCCTCTGTTACCCAAGCACCCTCAGGATCTGCTGCATTTAATCTTTGAATCAATTCTGCTTTCCGGCCTGCAGTTGGCAACCCTCGATTGCCCAGCATGGCTTTCAACTGTACCACTGTTAAATTTGTATAATCCATTACGCACCAATGAATTTTTTTTTTTTTTCGCAGCACACAGTTTGTCGAAAAGTTCGATTTTCGTCGAAGCACACAGCTAGAGCGACGTCTTTGAAAATTAAATCGCGGCACCCAGCTCAACGAAATTTACAAGTTTGTGAAAGCACACAGCTAATCAACAACACTCATACTGGTTAATCCCACTTCTGATTTTATAGAAATTGAAATAATAACCACTTCATTGCGTCCGACTTTTATATTTTATTTCTTACGTCTGTCTGTTTACAATCTCCCCGACGTAATACCCCCGCTCGCATCATCGTTACCAACGTCACTCAGCTGTTACAATATGATAGCAATAATAATAGTACAAGCTACGCATACTCCTACATTCTCAATACTGGTTTTTGCGAGAGTTTTAATTTTAACGTATTAAACGCTTTCCTCTCATTATCGCCGAACATAAATCGCCCATCATCTTTAAGAAGGTCAGATATTGGTTTAGCTATTATCGCATAATCCTTTATAAATTTCCGGAAATATCCACTGCGACCTAAACAACTTTGAATATGTTTTTTCGATTCAGGATTTCGAAATTTCTCAACGGCTGTAATCTTTGCTTTCGATGGTGAAACGGTTCCGTTTTCTATAACGTGTCCTAAAAATTCCACCTTTTTTTCAAGGAAGCAGCATTTATTCAAATTAATTATAAACCCATTTTTCTCGGCAACTTGTAAAGTCTCTTGAAGCTTCATGAAGGTATCTTCTTCGTTATGTTCTGGTATAATTATATCGTCCACATATGTTATAATGATTTTTCGTCGAATTAAATCCTTGAATACTTCTGCTATAAATCGAAGAAAGCTTGTAGGACTGTTGCATAATCCAAATGGCGTTTTTATGAATTCATACTGACCTCCTGGTGTTACGAATGAAGTATATTTTCGGCTGTCTTTCGCCACGGGTACGTGGAAAAACCCATTCTTCCAATCGATTATTGAAAATATTCGTGCATTCGTAAGAGCATCTAAACAATCTTCAATTAAGAGCATAGGAAATGTATCACGTTCTATTAAACGGTTTA